>DWHO01001166.1:0-16329 GCA_018247575.1 Eurytides lysithous rurik
ATATATATATATATATATATATATATTTGTATATATATATATATATATATTTTACAAATACTCCAAAAGTTCTTTATATATCTACCGAAAATTATAGAAGAAAATCTGCTGTAACTAGTAGGAGATAGAAACATGTAAATGTTAGCAAGCTGCAGCAAGTGTGAAGAACACAGGTGTTTCGTTTTTTACCGAATCCTTTAAAGGATCTATGGTTGTATTGTAAGGTTAAAACAGTAGACTTGTTGATGTAAAAACTACCACACTTTATAATAGTTGCATAACTTATTCAATTTTTAGAACTTTTCAATTACTTTTTGTAATTTTTGTTTACTTACCTAATTATTTAAATTGGGGTCAGTATTAGGTCCTAGTTTAATGGTCTCAATCCCTAATACTTCCACACAGGAAATAGCCATCATCAATTATTAAAACAACATTTAATTCGCGTATAGCTTAAACTACATCAATCGGAATTAAACTCTTTTTAACCGATTTCAAAAAGGACGAGTACTACAATTCATATGGACGTATTTATTTATTATATATTTTTTTAAATTTTATTGGGTTTACGGCTAAGTTGATTTGTTAGAAACAAAATTTTATTAGACCTTAAACTACGAAGATTTCACAAGGAATTCCTTAAACTTAAATGTGAATTCTATAATATCTGATGTATACTACCTACCTTACGAGGGTTTCTAATATCGATAACATTTATTAGAAAATATAAAAAAAATTAAAAGTAATAATGTTTGTAAATTAACGCTATTTTTACCAAAGATGTCTAAAGACTACTGAAATTTTACCTTTAAATTATTTTTCAAGTTCAATAATGTTTTCTCAATGAATGTTTTGAATTTTCTAATCATAGACGGTGAAATTATTTACCGGTATAATTTTCCTTCGACACTCCCCTAATCTAAATATACTTACGTGGTGTGTAAGAATGTATACACAAAATTGTGGTAGAAATGGTGTTAAAAAACCCCAAAAAGCAATGTAATGAGAAAATGCGGTAAACATTTATTCGATGTAGGCCGCAATAGTCGCGTTAGAACTGGTTAGATCTCGTGGATGTTAAATTCAAATGTTACTTTGTTCATGACAAATTGAACAATGAGTTACGGCGTCACCAGTTACGGCGTTGCGTAGGCGATTTCGGTCGCGCGATCGTGTATCTTTAAGGCTTATCTGAAACATATTATTTATGCAAACACCCAACCTTGCGCCTTATACATTGCAAGTCGTTTTGTGTAGGTCACCGTTGCAATTCCGAATCATATGCTTAAGTTTATTATGTGAAGGATTATCAGCAGTATCTAATATATGCTGAGCCCATTTAAAAAACATCTATTCTTAAACCGAGACAATGATCTCAAAATTGTCTAAACCAGAATAATTTATTCGAAATATATAATTTACTTAGTCAATACACTCATTTTGTACAAGTAGTTCTAATATTTCTCATCATATATGTATGTACATATAGCAATAAAATCGTAAACCCTCCGACTATTATTAACAAACAATGCTGGAGAAAAACAATTAATACGTTTATTTTGTAAAAACAAGAGAGCATATAAAAGGAATCTCAACATAACTAAAGTAAAAATTTCTATAAATGACACTGAGTGATGTATCCAGTCTCATTAAAAATATAAAAGAGAGAATTTGAAGAGATATTTTTGTTGAAACCGTTCCATTACAACGGAATTCGTCGCGTTTCCTTTTCATAATGAGCGCCACGACACAGAGGAGCATTCCCAAGCACCATGAAATAGCGTTAGCCTATGAAGAGATCTTTGGCAAACAATCAGGAATTTACACACTCGCCTGTCATCTTAGGAATAGCATACCATATCTACAAAGCGACAGAGTGTCATGTCGTTGTTTTAATAAGTCAACTTCCTAGTATATTTAATTGTAAATAATGTTACAGAACTACTTGTATCTTTGAAATCAATACTTTTCCCCCTCTCCTGGCGTTAACCTTAACGTAGCTCTGGAATATTACGTGGAATTACTACGTACATACATTAAGTTACGTGGAAATGCCCATAAATATCATCCAATACTCTCACGCAGACTTGCATTTATCATCGTCACCCTTAATCCCCTGATGCATGTAGTTGTAACACGTCACTGAAATCGTGTATGGAATGTCGCTTTAATTTTAATATATTATAATAATTACATCGGGTACAAAGATGGGATAGTCATTCTGGCGAATTATGGTCGATGGGTAAAGTTCAGCTGACAATAATAAAATTTTAATCATCTTATTTCGAAGCCCAGGCTAATAGCTTCCTTAGATTATCATTACACAAATATGTTAATAAACTTAATACTTTTAGTAATTAAAAATAAGACACAGAGGTGCTTGCTGTGCTAGCTGTTTATTTTCATTCAATTAGAAAATCTTCGAAAAAAGCAAAGAACCGTTATAGTGTTATCATAATTTATAAATCCAAATTAATCCGTTAATTTAAATTTCCAGCCGTCCGTGATCCGCAAAGCAGTAAAACACCCCGGCTAATTATTCATTATTCAGAAAACAACCGCAGACAATCTATTTCAATAATGAAATGCCCAGACGGCAGACGGAGGGTTTGGCGTATTATGCAAAACATGCTTCTGCTCCAGACACCTGCTTAAGTCTGTCCTTCGGTGCCCCAGAGCCGAAAACTAGGTCGGCTGAAGGCTGCCAGACGATCACAATTTTAAATTAGGGTGCCCGGTTGGGTAGGACCGGCGCGCCGGATAATGCATCTTATTACAACGTCCCTTGGCGTAGACGCCTGGCTCATTAACGCCGTCTGGAAACGTTTTGTTACTGCCGAAGTGATTGCGCGAACCGCGTAGAATTATATAGCTATGAAGCTGTACATGTTGATAGTTCGAAACAGTTGAACGCTCGTAAAACTTTTCTCGAAACGGATATTTACACATACAATACGGATAAACTTGATTAACGGCATATTTAATCAACCCATTTCTATCTTAATAATAAATGCTCATATGTTTTAACTATATATATATAATTAATTTTGTAAAAATAACTGGTGCTTCGCTCTTATGTAACTTTTAACTTACACTGATTTTAGGCTTGACTATTATTTTTTTATAAATAACTATATAAACATTCATATACTGACAAGTCCTTTCTTATCGATTCTACTCTATAGGGGTACTTTTTTTAGTTTTTTAGATGTTTAATAAGAACATAAACAAGCCGATTACTAAACAAGGAAATTTTGATTTCACTGTTGTTTCTGTTTTACGCACTCTGAATAAGAAATCGACATTGTTTTTACCATTCATTTCATCATATATTTTATAGATCGGAGAGTGATTGGACTTTGTGGAGGAAAGCACAGAACGACAAATTTAAAAGTATTCTATGCCTATTTAGTATTATGTTCATAGATTATGCGAATCTATGTACACAAAATAAAGGACAAGATCAATGTAGCTATTCAAAATCTCTTCATTCAATTTTATTAAATTACATTTCCGTTTCAAATAATACAATATGTAGTTTCGTTCCTCCTGAAGTATGATTCATCGAAATTTTGTTTGTAACTTATTTGCTGCGGCCATGTCGAAGAATCATAATCATGTCCGATCGGAATAATGTTTTGACATCGGTCGAGGCGCCGATGTGGGACCGATCCACCGACACATCGGATCAAAATAAGCTACGGATATAATTAACCGTACGATTTTAGAAATATCTATTCTCGGGCCATTCAAGTAGTCCGGATGACACGATAAAGTGCCACGCAATTCTATTCGCGTCCCGGACAGGGCCGACTTGTTTGTTTTTCGCTTAGAATGCGACTGCTAATATATTAAACACTCAGACGAATGAGCGAGTCATTTACATTTGGGATACGTCCGTCGCTTCAGACGCATTTTTCAGCTCGTACAATGTAATGTAAACCATTATATTTTCAGCTGACGTACGATGAGTTTTCGTTAATCCGACGAATTCTCAATGTCTTTCGCTTATATCAATAATCGACAAAAAAGGAGGAAAGCCCTCAATTCGTCCACTTTTTTTTGTTTCTACGTTGATCGATTTTGTGGATAATTTTTTTCACAAGATTTATTATTGTTATTATTATTTATTATTGGACGTTGAATGTATAAGTACTAGTAGTAGTAATCATGGACTCTGTAAAGTGTTCAAATAGTCTAGAATTAAAAAAAATAGTCCAATAGTTGCGAATTAAACACGATAAAATCCGTTAATAAGATTTATTTTGCCAATGTGTATTATTGGCGCATATACAAGAAAGCATTATATGAAATATTTATTGATTAATATGCAGATATTGTTTTAAATCGGTTTATATTATTTTTATTATACAATTAATCTTTATATAATTGTGTTTGACGATTTGCACTTGGTTCAAACAACGAAGCATCGGTAAGCAAAATGGGATCAGTATGAGTTTTAAATAAAATTTTTGAACAGAAAGCGACGGACGCGCTGTACATCCCGAGAAAGAAAAGGAAAATTAACATAAATTCGAAAGCACCAATACGTTTTTTTTGGTAACCCAAGATAGCCGTGGCAAGACGCTATAGTTATAATATGTTTTCAGAGATAGTTTATTACTATAATTCATTAGTATAAATATTAAACAATACAATTGACAACAGTCTTATTTATTTTTATATAAAAATAAAGCGGCAATTTGACACTGGTCAAAAATTTTGTTGAAAATAAGAAAAAATAGAACTATTCTTTTCTTTTATTTTATAACTAACAAAATCAGAAGAAAGCTTTTGCACATAACGTAATAGATGTCAATAGTTAATTGTTTAAATTCATTTTCTATATCATATTATCTACTGGATTTTGTCTAGACGACTTAATTATTTTTTATCTGCTCTTCTTCTAAAATTCTTTAGTGTGTTAAAAAAAGAAAAGTTTAAAAATAAAATGTTTTTAAAATTGAACTGATGAACTAATACGCAATTGAAATTTGACGGTGATGTAAAACTGAACGCATCGCAAAGATAATATATGAAAACAAACGAAGTGTTTTAAACGACAGAATTAAAAACACTTGACGTAATAGAGTCATTGAACTAGTTGACACTATCGTAACCTCTTTAAACGCACATCCGTCTCTACAATTACGCCAAGAAAAGCAATGAAAAAAATAGAGCCTCTCGGCCTATACATTTTCTGTAATAAATATTTTCTTTTTTTTTAATTAATATCAAATATGTAAATAAGGTGACTAATTAAGAATAGTGGCATGAGACTCCGACATAATAAACATCTTTAGCATTGGTCGGTCCAAAAACATAGTCAACTGTGGAGGTGTGTTATGGAGACAGAAGACATAATATGTCTGTTAAAATGAACGCTGTAGTATTCAAGGCGTCTTAAAATTTTAAATGCAAATGAAAACTTGATAAAATTCGTTAAAGATCGTATTGCTTAAGAACGTGTAGTATTAATTTGATAGGATATTCTAGTAATTGTTGTTGATGTAGTTCAGTAGTCAAAAAAAGTATAACGATCCAATTTCTCCACCAATACGACAATACTGCACGATATTTTGTGAAACTTGAGTTTTTGTTAAATAATGCGACAGATATATCAAAACAATCTACTTATACGTTCGAAAGTAATTTAAGAGCCGCTCATCACAATAGGGCAACTGACACAGCAAAACTATTGAATGCATGGCGCCAAACGCAAGACGTCTTGAATAGTACATTATTTATCGCGAACATTACGTTAATGGAATGCTAACGCGTCGAATGCCCGATCCCAATTCAAACAACAGGCGTGTATCCGTTTTATTTGCGAATAATGCAGCGCACGGCGGCGATAGGCTTACGTAAATAACGTTCGAGAGTTGGCAGAGACGCGCACTTTAGAGAGATCCGCGTTCGCCTCCAAAAAGTGGCGCCTAAGCTGACGGAACCGTCGGCCTCCGATAATAATTATTTTTGAAGATAAGATACACGGCGCGCTGTCCAGCCGCGAGTCAACGGCCGACCGACCGCGCGGCACAAAAATCATTATTCAGCTCCATTTGCATTTTTACCACCGATCGCCGATGCGTCGACTGATTTAATTTCATAAAACGAAACATAAAACACGCTTATTATTCCCGTGCCCTTTCGCACGGATGGTCGAATTCGCAATTCGAACGTGAACTCTGACGTGCCGTGGAGCGCCTCCTCGCAAAGTGTTACTTACCTGGCAGGCCCGTGTCGTACGCGCACGCCGACCGAAAATAAAGCAGTTAGTCGAACGGCCTATTCCAATTTCGAAACACTTATCTTTTTTAATATTTATAACCGCAGATGTTTACCGGCCAGACTGCTCGCGACGCGTTGGTATGCAACGCTAATAAAAATCTCATAAACATGTTATATTTTTTAGGCGTCCGATCGAAGAGGGCTTTACTCGAATGCCATTCGATTCGAGCATCGGCACCGAAACGGTTTCTTTCTATTATAATACAGACAGCGAATGCACAAATACGATACAATCGTAGCTCTCCGGAAGCCTTCGACATTCGAACTGTTGTATAACAAAGGGGATTTGTGAGTCAATGTGTCGAAAGCACATGGCGCGAAAAAGGAGCGCGCGTTGTAGCTAACGATCGGAAATCCTTGTAGGGCTGTGGTCGAGCCGGTCGGCGCAGAATAGTGTCTGCGGACCGTCTAGCGTGCGTTGTGACTCACCTCGCATCGGAATCCGGCCCAATACGGCTTTCGAACTGGATCAACGCATCTGCTTTTAATATTCCGCGTCTGAGACGTCTGCTATCGCATAACGCGATTTACCCGCGCCCCCTTCGATATTCTTATTTTAAAGCATAGTTTCAGATAACAACGTGGTTTAATTTTTTAAAAGCAAGCTTTCGATTAAGTTTTGCAAAGAAAGAAAGTATACGTCGCAAATATTTGTTTTTTTTTTTTTATATTTGTTGTCGAAATAAACCGATTATTTCGACAGCAAATTTAATTTCTTTTTTAATTTGTGTTAAGAGTTCAAAATTTAGAACTGGCAATTATTAAATATATTTTATAGTTCTAAAATATCGTTGTATCCTTTGTTCGTTTTGATACTGAAGATATTTTGAAACGATGACATCATTATTATAATATGCCAGACCTCTAAGATAGTTTTTGTGTCTACTGACATTGGTCTAAACTCTCTAAACTATAGTTTTAAGTGTTTATTGAAGAAACTGACATTTCGCCGTCACTTATAGATTGCTCCGTGAAATTTTGACTTGCGGGAGAAAAAGTGTCTCCTACGCAATCCTCAATTCAACAATATTTTCCTTCTACATTTTATTTTTTTCCTGCAAAATTATTCTTGGCCACTATACGCATTCAGGTTTCAAACATCATTTGATTTTGCTAAATAAAATTAAAAAAACACATGCAAAATTCTTAAAAATAGTTTTAATGTTAATTAAAATTAAATTAAACCGCTACTTAATACAATAAAAGTATTAAGTAACGGTTCGATTTCTATTTTTACTGTATCGAAACGTTGTATGAGTTATATTATGAACTTTATTTCGAAGTCACCATTTAAAAGTTTTTAATTAAAACCGAAATAACTTTAGGAAAAAGGGTCCTATCTTACCACAACATTAAAAGTATAAGACTTTAATTTAACTTAAGGATTATTTGGATATTACAGTGCAATTCAGTTATTGTTTTTTTTTTCCTAACACTGCTTTAATTAGATTGAGAAATAAGATGTAAATCAATAATTAAACTTTCAATTTATTCTAAGTATGACATTGACTATATTAAAATTTAGTGTATTTAATATATCGCAAAATGGTGAGGGTTTACAAGCATAAACACGTTCTGTTTGTAGATCAAACAAATTTTTGACACATAGGAATCAAACTTGCATTGTACAGTAGCCGATGTATTTTTTCAAACCACTGCGCCATCCTCTCATTGAGATGCTCATAAATTAAACGTTCGCAATATGTTTTTTTTCTGCATCAAGAGAACTGTTGACTAATGGAGACACACGCGGCGTAACTCAGGTAGCAGTTTTATTATTTCTTTCTTTTTCTGCCCACATATCCGATACGATATTAACGATTTACGACCAGTGTGAAAATATAACGCATATAAAATAATACAAACGAATGCATGTGTTATTTAATTTCGCTTTCAATATCTACGTTACACATGATGGAATGTGTGGATGTGACGCAGGTACGTCACTAGACCGGTCATGGGTTCGCATCCAGTTTAAGACGTAAAGGCATCGTTTTCGGTATGTTTGTTTTCGTTAGCTCTTTTTAAAATAAGGGAATTTTATCATTTATAGTTTCATTATTTTTAAATAAAAAATAATACTGGCAATAATAACTTTTTTTTTCTATATCACAGTGTTGAAATGTTTTGAATTTTATGATATAATAAAAGCATTAAGTGACGGTTCGATTTCTATTTTTACTGTATCGAAACGTTGTATGAGTTATATTATGAACTTTATTTCGAAGTCACCATTTAAAAGTTTTTAATTAAGACCGAAATAACTTTAGGTAAAAATAGCTTTTAATGTTGTGGTCTTACCACAACATTAAAAGTATGAGAATAATTTTATTAATTTACATAACAATTTCTGATAACCACGTCTTATGATTTGTAGAGTCCTTTGGTTAGAAAGCTACGAAAAATGAACGATGAAAAAATTGTTGTACTTTTTTTATTATCATCTGTAGTTTTGAACACAAAAATCGAGATGATCACTCGCCTGAAGACAAGTTAATTGCCCTTAGAAACAAAGTAATAGATATTACTTCTAACTGCACGATTCATTCAAACAATCATTAAATAGTAGAATGAGAAGAAGAAGTTTCTAAGAAGTTTTTCTCGAATTTGAAATACCTACATACATCGCTGTCTTTTATAACCAACCATCAATTTATCTGTTCTCCATTTAAATACTCTTTTTTATAACGAGACATTTGTATACATTGTGAATGCAGTTTCAATGAGAAAGTATCACCAATTGCACCCGGACATTTCTCCAATATCAACGTCCATTCTGGCTCTAAAGCTAGGCAAGGACAAGTGTCTGTCCCCCATGTTTATGGAAATGTTTCGTTTCGTAACCACTAGATAAAAGTTTCTGCATAATACCAGAACGTCTGGATTTTAATATTTAGCCCCAATGGTACATTCATATTTACGTTTAAAATTAACCTGCATAAGTGCTTAAATTCTGATTGATAAGAGGTTTTGCATGTTGATTAATTTGACTATATGAAATTAATTTGACTTCAATTTTATTTTATTTTTTATTTTTGATGATTTTGGAAAACAAACAGCACTTAGATAAGAGTTTACAGATAATGTATGTACAGATACAGTTAATGTATGTATGACACATTAACAATATATGGACCAATAAAGTTTTCACCACTAATTATCAATTACACCACTGTTGTAACAAAAAATATATAAAAGACAAAGCTTTGTTAAGATCGACTTGAAAACAATAAACAATTGAAAATGGTTTAAAAAAAAGGTCTTAACCTATATAAGTAAATAACAATTTATTTTACATTTTTTTTTATTTCATCAATTACCTGTTCAATTCGATCTTTATTGCGGCAAAATATCTTGTTAAACTCTTCCTAAAGAGATCCATATGATTGTAACGATCATTATAACAACTGCAAGCCCTTACAATAAAGCGGTTCTTAGCATAGTTCGTCTTACAAAACGGTATGGAAAACAAATCACAGGTACGAGCACTTATTCTGGGTCTCTTAAATATAAATATTGGAGAGCAGGTAAAATGATTTAAAAAGATTTTGTACTATTTTAAAAAGAATTTTGATCTCTTATCTCCCTTCGCTTTTCTAGAGATGATATTTCGTAGGAAAACATAGAATGAAAATTTATATTTCATTCTTCTGTGAAAACTAAATTGAATTTTTTTTCTATTAAATTAATATGTGAAGCATGTAATGTGGATTTGAGTCCTGAAGAGTGCATTATATAAAACAATTAAGGTTTCCGGATTTGCAAAGTGTGTACTCTGTCTGAACACAAAACCAAGCATTTTATAATCCTTTTTTGAGATCTCTAATGCACAAGGTACAAATGAAAGCTCTCTATCGTAAACTTCTAGATCTCTCACCTCAGAAACCCTTCTTAAAATCCAATTTAATAAGGAACATTGAAAAGAGATTTTTTTTCTACAGAAATATATAGGACAACATTTATCTACGTTCAAATGCAGCTTCTTACGATTACATTATTATCTGACGGTTCATATAAATATTTTTGTAAACTAATACATAACAGTTATGATGTATAACGTATTATTCAGAAAAATTTTGAATCATCAGTATATAACAGAAATTTTGAGTCGGAAAAGCATTCGATATATAAATCATTAATAAAAATATATGTTTTTAAAGCAGCGCATTTTTGAATTTTATTTCGCTTATATATTAATACGCGAAAAGTAAACTTTAAACCCCTTTAACAGCTGCGAAAATTGGCATAGTTTATATACACGGAGGTGAAGTGTAGAAAGATTAAATCGGTGACGAAAAATACTGTATAATTGAAGAAAACATTCATTTTTAATATTATACTCACAATTACAAACATCTAATTTGTAATCAAACAATGTACTTTGTGTCAGTTAACAAAAATACTATATTTAACTATGAATAAAGCGGTGAACTGTTTTATATGTATAAAGAATATATAATAAAGAAAATTTGTAGAGATCCAGAACTCTCTGTACTACTCTCTCCAGGGGACTCATCTTCAGAGATTTATTCATGTATTTAAGAAATAAAGTGACGAACATTACTCCTGCCCCTGTTGTATTTTTATTGATTGTAATTATTTATCCATTAGCAACATACATTGTATTTGAATCACATTGATAAAAGTCAAATATCGATAATTTTTCATTTGTCCTGTCTTGTAATGTTCCGCTCAACTTTCTTTATTTTTTCTTTTATAAGAAGTTTCTCATGACAATAATTAACACAATAAAAAAGGAATTAGCGAAATTGTTCCATCCGTTCACGCGTGATGCGATGACCACAGAAAATAGAGATTAATTTTTATATATATAGATTAAATCAGCCTAATAACTAACATTGTGTATATGTGTGAATACAACACTGAAAAAATCTGTTAAAAAAATCTGTTTTACTTTGCGATTTGCACTTCACCCAGAGATTTAAGATTCTTATATCTCAATGCCTAGCAATTACGCAGAGCATTGGACAGAACTGCTGTAACTCCATCCATGGAGTCCATTGATGTTCAAGGTGTTACCGCCCCCTAGTGGGAGCTGGAGCTTTTCGTGTGAGCAATTAGAGAGAGAGAAAGAGAATTAACTTTTAATTTGTGATCATTAATAGATAATCGACAGACTATTATGTAAAAGGCTGCGTTGGAATTTCTTCTCCTTGTAAAGTAAGCGGTAGTTCACAAAAGATCCCAATCTTTGCCTATGGTGTAGGCGAACTGACTCTGTCTTTTTGTTTTACTCAGCCGGGATCTGCTGGTCGGGTATGGAGCGCGGCGGACGCTGCAGCTCAGTAGCAGCGCTGCGGGTCGGCAGGGCGGAGTGCTGCGCAGGCGCCGACCGCTCGCCGGCCGCATGGAGCCCGCGCGACCTCGACAGCGGCGAGATATTCTTCTACAAAGCACTATCCGGCGGCGTGCCCTGCACGGCGTGCGACGGTGAGGCGTTAACAATTTATTATAGATACTAATGCATACATTATGCTAGTCTTATTGAGTGCCAACAAGTTACTAGGAAGAAAAATAACCGCTTAAAGATATCCGGCAATGAGGTCTTTGGTCTTTCGTTTTTGCGGTGGCAGGTAAGTCTGCTTCCGTGTTTCGTGCGGTGATTAAGGTGGCTAGTAGCCCACTATTTTCCCCTCCCCCTCCATCCCATTCCCTTCCCCTTCACTTCTCCTCTTCTTCCCCTCTCTACTCCCACCTTTAAAGCTGGCAGCACATTTGTAATTTCTTTGATGTTGCTAATGTCCATGGTCAACGGTGATAGCGTACTATCAGATGACCTACTTGCTCGTTTGCCTCCTTTCTTCCAACTTCTTTAGTATGCAAAATGTAGTATTCGTGTATTGCGCGGGTTTCAACTATGCTCTTTCATCGTTTTAGCTGTCTTCATCTTTCCCAAGTCCCCTAAATGCTGCTAAGAATAAAATCACTGTATAACAGGGGTTTTAACAAATATAAAATCATGAACAAAAAATACTTCCGGATTCGGAATAACTTTTTCTAGACCACACAAATATTATCCCATTCGGAGAAAGAACCTACAACACAGCACAATAGCAGTTGGCATGATTGTCAATTTAACCACCACGCCATCAATATCAGACTGTCAGCATTGAAATACCAAAATACTATCTTTATCTAATTTATATGCATATAAGCATCTGTTGTTGATCCTTTACTACCATTTAATGTAGTGATTAATTCGCGCGTCATTCGATCGTATTGTTTCTGCTAATTATACATGTTTTACGGGGGAGCAATAGATAAACTTTCTAGTATACAGTAATTGGGACGCCAGTGCATCGCCCGATAGGACGCGCGCCGAGACCGTTGCTAAGTGGCCCACTCCATTCATCCATATCATTCATATTACAGCCGTTATAGTGTTCATTGTAAGACATTTTCAAGATGTCAAAGATCAGACGTCAGATTTATTCGCCCGGCTTTAGTTTTCTGTTACAGGCCACGTTCGGTTGATAAACCCCGCCCATACTTTTTAGTACAGTTACAAATTTATTATACTCTCTATGTTTTATATTTTTCTACTAAAGTGAAATAAATATTAATTTAAATTTGTCATTGTTGTTGTTGATTATAAATTTATAAATTTATCGATTTGGTTTTAATAGGAACTCGTTGGCATCAAAAGGGAGAAAAATCGTTAAGCCAGCGCTTTAGACACACGGGATTACGATCACAATGGGCCTAAATCGATGGCGCCGTCTATCCGGGTATTACTTCCATTTACCTACCTATCTACCTATTCACGTACAGTTGGCTAATCAAACATCTAATAGGCGCCACGCAGCGCGATCCGATTTATTATTAGATAACTCGTGTTGTGTTTAAACGTGGGTACTAATCGTACATTGTTACGGAACGTATTTTCGTAGCTGGCGACTGAGAAATGGTTAAGCTTCTTGATGCTTTTAAAAGGACACTCTTTTGTGCAATAGAGTAAAATCCGCTGGCCATGGACATTTGCAATGTCGAACTTTAAGGTGGAAAAGTTTGAAAAGAAAAAGCAGGAAAGAGGAGAAGAAGACAAGAATAGAAAGGGGGTAGTCTTTTATAAACTGAGCACAACTTCCACTACTCTCATCCAATTTAATGAAAAATTGATCTTGAGCGTAACCACTACATAGTAATGTCAGACCATCACATATCTTTGGGTAGTGAGAGCATCTCCAAACCTAAAAGTTTCTGCATGAATTGGACTAAGAACAAGCTTGGGCTTGTATAATAGTGTGTAGTACTGGGCTGCTGCAGGCAAGCATTTTTCTTACGATCAGTATCACGATTTGGTCGCCTTGTCAATTAATTTTATTAAACTGAAGATCCACCATTATCATGAGCATCGTGGTGGTCCATAACACTGACCGCGTTAAAGATAAGATAATCATTGAGAGGTTTGGAAACGGCCACCCACTTAACGAAACTTAAAAAATTTAAAACTGCGGTAACCAGACTAATTGGCTATATGTTAAGCAGGTACAGGTTGCTCGTGAGTTTTAGTTTTATTCTCACCATCACCGGAATGGAGCTTCGCGTTTAAAGAGTCAATTGAATTCAAATACGTTTGGCCAAACGGAAATTTAACTTTGACCTAATTATCAATACATAGTATAGCAAAATTAAAACAGGCTAATTTTATTCATGTTCGAGTCTGTAATATAGCAAGAGAAAAAAAAACATTTTATATTCATATACGCCTTGTATCACGGACAGATACCATCTAGTATATTATCGTCGTATTGTGATTTTGAATACGTACATTTTGAATTACATAATCAATAAAATGATTATGTATGGGTGTCCTTATAAAATCTAACAAGGGCTTGCTCCCAATTACTAAGTAAGTGTTCGAAATAAGCCTAAATAATAATAGGAGATAAATGTGATGGAACGAGTAAATAGTATCCCTTAAGTTTAGCTCTGCTTACTACTTAGTGCTTGGCGTAAAATATCCGACAGTGCAGTAGTTTCATCCCTGTCGGACTCTGCTATAAAGTCTTACCACTAAGATACCTCTTAAAGAATAAATACATTTTGACTTTAATGCGAATGAGACAGCGGTACGCAAAATGGTCGATTGATACCATCGTGACAACTATTGCACGTTTGTAAATCATATGCAAAATAAACGACCGAGCAAAACTTTTAATTCGATCAATAAAAGCGTACCTTATTAAACGTGAACCGCACACTATGATAACAGTCGCGATAAATTGAATAATCCGCCCACGCTAATTCCATGAGCTCGTTGCGACGAGTTGGACACTAATCTCGAATCTACATACCATCTGTCATAGTCGAGCCTACCCATTTTGCCTGTCAACTGAAATATATACCTTATTCAATAGTAATAATGTCGACGAAAAGTGTGAAGGTGACGCGAAACAGTAAAAAAAGAAAAGCAGAGGTGTCGGCCGAATCAGGTCTAACTACCTATTTAATAACGATAAAAAAGTGCGCCACGTTTTTTTTTGTCACACATGTGGGTTGACATGGTGTCTTATCTCGGCTCGGCTCTTTTTCGATATATAAAAGTTTAAAAGTAAAATTCAATAAACGGTGCCGGAATTTGAACTGATATATTTGTTGCATTAATTATAAGTGTAGGAGAATTGTGCTAGTAACCTTCACGGGTGCAGTTTGTAGTTTAAAGAAATATTTTTTATTAAACTAAGACTTTTATCAATTTAAGGCACTGTATCTGACTAATTAAAACTAAAGGGTGCGTTTGTACTCAAGTGATGTAAGTAAATCTAATCTAAATTGTTCGGTAACATCGCTCTTCAAACCGAAGCACACCGGTTCAAACCGGAATACGCTGTTACTTATCACAATACCGCTTTACAGCAAGATATCTTTTACAATCTTAGCAGGGTTAGGTTAAGAAAGTATAAATATAATGAGCTTAACATCATCGATAGTCATCGGGGCCATTATGAAGCAGCCGGCCATTTAACACAGCATATAAAGCTCTGTGACGGCTCTATGGCTCTAAGACTATCTATGTCACAGTTAAATTAATAGACAAGTACTAATACCTAAACTACAATATGACTTGTAAGATTTCATTAAGATTCGTTCAGTCATTTTCAAGATTCTAAGCAAGAAACATACAGACATCTTTTCCACTTTTACATATAGAGAAGTTACACACAGAAGATTTTAGAAATATTGTTATATTACTACAATTATGAAAAGAACTAATTCAACCTATTTACGGTATTAAATGTTAGTTGAATTAATTAGTTTAAATTACGACGCGTCTTATGTGTATTAATGTTGTACATGCTGTATTGTGAAAATGTCATGTGTGTAGTGCTGTTAGCGTGTCTTATCAATAAATAAAAAAATATATGTGTATCGAACTATAACAAGTATAATAATTATAATACTCAACTCTATAATCCTATGCGTAAGTAGCCGGCCAGCATTTATACTTATATATCCCGATAACATATCTAGTCGCGAGCACTAAATGTCAATGCGTAATTAGGAGCAGAGGCCGACTACGCGTGTATTGTAGTTTAAATAATTACATCCGTTTTACATCGCTAGGTGATTACCAAGTACTACGTTACAGATTACGGTATGAAAAATATAACGCAAAAAACCAATGAAAGACCTCTAGTAACTACATCAGCATGTAAGTCATACTTACCTTAGATCCTTAACCTGAATGTTACAAGAGATCGAGATATTGTCAAATTAATGCTAGTAGTATATTTATAGTAGTGGGAAAAGATTTATTTTTATTTTAGAAGCTCATTGATTTTTATAAGTGTAATTATTACAAACTCCTGTCCTAACTTCAATCACTGAGATCAGATATTATAATGCATTCGTTTAATCTTCTTTTAACTCTAACATCAAAGTTGAGATCATATCAAATGAATAAATAATAATATATAAATAAAAATACAGTAATGCCCCGCTTTAGGCGAAGGATACGTTCCGGAAAAAATCGCGTTAACTGAAATTCGCGTATATCGAGGTTTAAGATTAAAC
>DWHO01001167.1:0-16324 GCA_018247575.1 Eurytides lysithous rurik
CATAAATACTGTTACAATTAAAAATAAACAAAATATTACTTTTGAATTTGGAATCTGTCATTTTTATACGATTGTTCATTGTATTTTCTTATTTTCGCGCCAATATATCATAAAATATTTTGTGATATTAAAATGGAGTGGGGTGATAAAGAGAACCAAATCACTGTGATTGCATTACATAAATTAGGCATGGTGCCAAATACAATTTTTAAAATCCTCCATACGCTTGGTATTAGTCAAATGTTTGTGTACTGGGCTATTTATATGTACAATAAAACTTCCTCTGTTTGAGACAGAAAAAAAGATCTGACCGTCCACGTAGTGTTGGTACGAAAAAGGCGATCAAATCAGTAAGGGATATATATCCTGTCCGAAAGCAAAATATTTTATCTCGGGAGATGAAGATAGCACCTAGAACCATGTCGCATATTTTAAAAGATGACTTACGACTTGCAGCCTATAAGAAACGCATTTGTCATTTTTTAACTGATAATTTAAAAACTTTATTATTATGATTAGGGTGGTAAAATCAAAACAACTACTTAAGCGGTACGCAAAGGAAGGTCACAAACAAAATGACTGTATTTATGCTGAAGGCTCCAAAGAAGATTCCCAATTAGTCAACAGAGTACAACACGGGCATTATCCGACTTCAGTGATGGTTTGGTAGGGTGTTAGCTATAAACGACTGACTGATCCATATTTTTTGAAAAAGGTATCAAAACATCGGCACAACTGTATCTTGAGATACCATTCTTGAAATGGTTGTTTAGCCCCTTAACAACACCATGTTCAATAACCAAGAATGGTCCTTTCAGCAAGACTCGGCGCCGGATTATAAAGCTCGATCCACCCAATCTTGGTTAGAAACGAACGTTCCGGACTTCATCAGAGCTGAAGACTGGTCGTCATCTAGTCCTGATTTTAATCCACTAGATTATGATTTATGGTCAGTTTTAGAGAGTAAGGCTTGCTCTAAACGCCAAGAATAATTTGGAATCCCTAAAACAATCCATACATTGGCAGTGAAGAATTTTCGCATAGAAAGAGTGCGTGCTGCAGCCAATGGAGACCACTTCGAATAAGCTTTATATATTTTTAATAGTTTTATATTAATGTATTAAACTAACACACTGTAACAGTAATGAATGTTACGTACAATAAAAAATTATGTATTTCTTTGTAACAATATTTCTGGCAAGACAAAGTAGATTTGCTTTGAGAGGTGATATCGGAAATATTTTTGTTGTTTTAAATCATTGCCATGTTTAAGTTCTCATGCCTAATTTTTGCCACTATCACACAGCTGTCAGGAGTTTCGCGCCAAACGCCACCATTCGGTTCGGAAACACGTCAATTTCACGGTACAGATGGGACTGGAGTGGCGTGACATTTTTTCTAATTTCAAGGAGCCGTAACTGATTGCGATTTATGAAATGTCCGACTATTTACGTTATAATCGGCGTGTGATAGATTTGCTTCAAGGGACTTTGTGATATTTCAAAAGGCAACGGGCCTCTTCTTATGATGATAATGGAGGGTAACTTCTAAATCTTCCTTCTTTATCGCTCGCCGTTGTACTAAAATTTGATAAAAGACTTTTTGGCCTTAAAGATATTGTCCTATAATTTTTGGTTGAAATCTCAAAGCTAACAAGGGTTTAAAAACGCGGCTTTGGAAGGGTAAGTGGATAATGCCACCCAAGAACAAAGAACAGCCAGGGATGACGATAACTATTAAACTCTAAATTTAGGTAGTTTAGTTATTAATTTAAATTGTTTTAAATGTTCAAAGTCAATTTTGGTTTTCAAAATCGTTCTGCAGAGAAATTGATCAAAAAGTTATTTCGTTTCAAAAACATGGAAATCGAGATTTCGCCCTTTCTTAAACCATTATGGATGATCGTTTGGTGTAGATGCTAAGCTATTAATTGATTATTGATATTAAGCTTTTAAAGCTTCGGCGTCGCAGGTTGTGGGTTCAAATCCCAGCCGGGGAAAATATTTGTAATGTAATATTTGATCTGGGTGTCTGTCCGCGTAAAATTTATGTATGTAAAACGCCCTTATAACACAAGATATTTCTATCCTACGATAGGGGCAGAGTGTAAAAAAAAATATCACGATCGGAATGGTTTTGATGCCAATTAATAAAATATATTTACGTTATTAATAAGCTACCTCCATGGCCTAGTGGTACAGGCCACGCTTTACAAGTCGTGGGTTCGAATCCCGCGGAGGGCAAGAACTTTGTGTTGTTGTTCTTAGCTTTCTTACGACGTTACGCGATTGTCCAGAAAGAAAGATGATCTATGCGTCGGATGGGCATGTAAAAAGTCGGTCCCGGCTTCTTATCGACGCCATTTAGCAATGGCTTGGAAAAGTCTTTATTAAGAGGTTGGTTTAATGTCACCGCCTCTGCGCCTGATCTCTCTCCGGTCGTGTCGTATATACGTCCCATCGGCCTATGAGAGTAAAGGAAGAGTGAGTGCACCTGTGTCTGCGCAAAAGCTTGTGCGCTATAATATGTCCTGCGCACTTGGCTGATTTCTTGTAGATTGGCCGCCGTGGCCGGATTCGATCGGCAGGACATTACATTATATAACAATAACTTCATGTACTATGACGGTGCTTATGTAATAGTGGGATATAGAAAGAAACCTACCCTTAAGCTTTATACATATATCGCTGTTTAACGCAAAAATTGAATATGGCGGTTGAACATCCCTGTACAAAAATCCCATTAAAAGAGTATTTTCAATTCATTTTTATCGACAACTAGACAAAGATATACGTCACTTTTAATAAAAAAATTACGAAACGGGAACTCTAGGTGTAAGAATCAGATTATTATCATTCATTTCATAGTAGTAGTAGTATATGATGAAAGTAGAAAATATTTAGTCAAATACCACTTATATTTGAAATGGAATAAAATGAAGTATAAAAAAAATTATATGTATTAAGAAAACGACAAGTTGCATGGTTTCAAAATAAATATTTTGAAACCATGCAACTTTGTGTCTATTCGATCTGAATACTCAATTTTATCAGATTATAATGTGATTTCATGAGCTTATTGTAAAAGAAAATTTCAGCTTATAAATACAAAAAAGTAATTTGCTGTTTAAGTCATTTATAAATTTATTCCATGCTATTCTGAGTTGAAATGGTAAAGGGTTAAATAACGGATATTTTATGGTTAGTATTTTGTATATTTTGCATAATATATACGTGCAATACCGCACCCATCTACTATGGCTATATTTATGCCTATTTTATTAGGCAATGGCTATATTATATGTGACAATGAGACCGTACATAAAATTGTATACCTAATTTTCGCGGACAACTCACGTAATTTGAATTGTCTAAACGTGTGAGTCCGGGACGAACAAGCTAATAAACCATATTCATTTGATAGGTATCGTTACATTAAATCACATTAGACATGCGAGTTGAACTGACGAGTGTACTGACTTCAAATTAGACTTGCCTAAATCCGGTTTGTGGTCGTAGGAGTAATAATAAACCATCACACGGCTAGGCACCATCGTGGCAATCAGTTACCTTATAAGTATATCATTATGGTTCTGCGAAATTAACATGTATCAGCGATATTTTATAGTTAACCAATTCCAAAAAGTCGAAGTTCTTTTTTTGATTAGGAGGCAAACGAGCCGCCGCCCATGGACTTTCGCAGCATCAAAAGACTATATTATTGTGTATGAGCCACGTTATGCAGAACCGATTTTATTGATTTTTTCTTTTGTGCATAGGCGTTCGCCCGGGAATAAATGTTGTATCTCCATGGCCATTAATTTTTATGGAAATGTTTCCCTTCACATCGCACCTATTGCTTGCACGTCACTGCTTGGTGACAGAACAACTTGCACTGCGGTACTTACCACCCAGGGTCTGTGAAAAAGAGTCCCATATATCAGATAAGTTATCTTTATAATATTTTACCGTCTTTCGGACATCTTTAAAGTTGGTCTGGGGATTCAACTTCACTGTCAATTCCATCACCAATTGGCAATGTGTAAGTGCTACTGTGCGCTGGGCGTAAGATCATAAAAGTCTCGGTGACGAGTGCAGCGCAAGATCAAGAAGGCTCTCTGTGGCATTGTGTTGTAATGAGCAGGTATGTCGGTTGCCATCAGGGGCAGGACATGCTAGTCTCGTCGCTTCATCTCCGAAAATCAAAGCCAGCAATAGGTACCAGATCTATCATAACTAAAAGCTGGGACCAGTGGCGGTACTACCACACAAGCCCAAAAGCCCGAATAATTTATTTTTAAATTTTAGCGTTATAAAGGACCTTGTGTTTAAAATTATAGATGCGACAACAAGTGAACATATAGGTAAGAGTTAAATGTTTAAAAGTAATAGACAGATAAAAATTGGTAGGGGAAAATCTTAAGACAACAAATACGCTTCAAAATTTCGCTTCAAATCAGAACCGAAGTCCAATACTGATGGAGTAACAGCAGGACCATTTTCCTAAGACGACATCAAGTTGGAAGATAAGCCATTCAGAACCTTTTGCGACAGTTAATATGGAATACTAGCTGTTTTTTTATTTATTTATTGGGACAAAAAACAGTTGTACAAAAGTTAAAACAAACAAAAGTTACAGTAAAAAAACACATTATACTTATTGTTACCAAACATACACCAACATCAATGTCCACAGTTCAGTTCCGCCTTCGCAAAACGCGACAAACTTTCAGATACCATCCGAACCATTTAAATGGCTAACAGTCCACCAACGTGCGCTTTTATCGGAATTCTTCTCCAACTTGTGGAAGCGTTTGTCGCTAGCGATATTTCCGGACCGATATGTTGGAGGCTTCGAGAAAAAGAGAAGAGAGTATATCTCCATCACAAAATGTATTTGAAATGCATTTGCAATTGGCATTTGCCCTTGATGTTGCAGATGTCCATGGAGGGCGGCGGCATTCGCTAACCATCAGTCAATTTTTTGCTAGAGAGAGATTTAATATATTGATTTTCTATAACACAAATACATCTCCAATTTGTTAGAGACACAATTTTTTTTATGACCATAATGTAATAATTTTAATTTAACAACAAACATTTGTGTGAGTGATGAACGTAGCGCTGAGCGAGGCTATCTGGTGCAGTTAGAAACAAGCGAGCCGCTTTTCGTCTCTTTTCGTCAATCACCTTCGTTAAAAAGACTTACAAAAGTATAACATATTAATTCAATTATAACAAATTGCTATGACAAACGGTCGTTCAATGGATTAGAAGAATAATGAAAAAGGACACCATACTCGTACAATGACGGACACCATACATACAGACTGCACACTATTTTGGGATTTATTTAAAAATGTACATTATCAAGTAAGAAGAGCAATTAAGCATGAAGGAAATCTCTTGTCCTGTCAACTTCTGTTTACATGAAGTACACAGAAAATGTGGGAGTAGAAAAGAGAAAAGTAATATAATTTTAATATATTTTACACATGCTATTTGACGGATATGTTTTATATATTGTTGTTAAGAAAATAACTAACGGCGTAGAAGTGAGTGTTTATTGCATGTGTGTAGGTTTTTGGTAGAGCCATGCAGCAGCCCCTGCTGCTGCTGAATGGGCTGGCTCGAACTGGGTAAGTACCATATCAAGATATATTTAATCAAATAGGCCTTGACAAGCACTTTTGGATCGCCATTTCCACATCTTAGTTCGTGCGGAAGCTACCTCCGGCACGGAATATAGTTCTGCTGACAAGACCCGGCGAGAAACTGAACAGTTGCTCCTTTAAAATATGTTAAGTCTTAATGCAATAATAGCTATCGTATTGTCAATCAACTCATATCCACGTATTTTGGTCCACCAGAGACTTTTGAACAGTATAAGATATTGAAAGATTTATGCAATAGATTATTGTTAATTTTAGGTTTAAAACCTTCAAATGGTAGATCCAGGATATCTTGTGGAATCTATAGAAATTGATAACAGGCAGTTACGTTCTCCTTCCCCAGGCGGACGGCCAAAGAATCACTACAAACCACCACACTACAAAAAAGATAGTTTCAGTAAACTTCACATAAACTGTATTTCATTTTTATGATAGAGATTAGGTGACTGGTCCATAGGGAAAGAAAGGGAAGCTGTAGAGTGCTACATGTTTATGACATGTGCTTTGACACATCCCTAGGGGGAGCGGGAAAATCAAAATTAAGCTTTCTTGACGTACATGAATTGCAAGCTTGAAAAGACACGCGCTTGGTGGTATTAAAATGTCCGATTTTAAACAACTCGCTAAGATGATAGATAGGACTCTGACATGCCGTTACTGAAGACAAAACACAGAAGTATCTTACTAAAAGCTCGATACCTCGTTTATTTTTGACATATGTCTAATTTGCATATGTTTATGTGTCTTAGGTTATATATCGTACATCTTTAAAATTTCTTGCGTTTATGCGAATACTATACACATTAATTTAAGGCCCTAATTTCCTTTAATTTTGTTTTAAATTACGTACATTTCGTATACTCTACGTTAATGCTTATGTTACAGAATAAGATGTAAGGCATTCTAATGTTATAGTTAACCCGACATATATGTGACGAGTTATATGTTGAGAGTTATGACAAACGACCAAGAGTAATTGTACTCTGCATCTACTCGGATCTGTGACAGTGGACAACTGTCCGCTGAACTATGACATTTCAATCAAGTCCTGCACCACGCCTATGGAAAAGTTTGGGAATCTTTGATTTTTGCCAACCCATCGTATTCAATTGGTATGGCAAATCCCATTGGCAAAGAATGTCGTTAACATCGATCGATGACTTCTATTTTGAACTATTGAAAGTTTTATTCTATTAATAGGTTTCTATTTGAAAATATATGTTTTAAACCAGCTGAAATATATTTGAAATTTTGAATTTTGTAGTCCATGGGAGATGGACGCTTTTTATCAGATGAGCCGCTTGCTCGTATGGCTCTATCCGTGAAATAAAATTTTCGAGCTGCAAAGGTTTTTTTTTCTTATCTGATCTGAATTTATCAATGCTAATACATGAGGATCTGGAGACAATTATGTCGCCGTTATTTCCATAAAAGAAACTTTTTAAAGAAATGAAGTTTATAAGTTAGTAACTTATTTTTTATCTTACTTTGTTGAAAATTTCTGAAAATTCTCTTGGATGTTACATACCTTTCAGTCTCTGAGTCAAATATCAGCAGTGGCGTTACTATCATACAAGCCCAAAGGCCCGGCTTACCCTACTAAGGAGTAAAATTTATAAATCTTAAATAGCACATAGTTCCCGAATAATTTATTTTTAAATTTGAGCGTTGCGAGAATTATGTGCTTGTTCAGATTTATAAATTTTACTCCTTAGTTGGGCAAGCCGGGCTTTTGGGCTTGTATGGTAGTACCGCCACTGAGTATTAGTTGTATTGTCCTTTTAGTTTCCTAAATGTCCTGTTAACGGAAGTAATTGATTGACAATATATTGCAAGGTAGTGGATTAATATTTGTTTGACAAGCCAGAATTTTATTAAAGTTTTCTGTCACAAAGAACGTAATGTATCAAGAGTTTGCAAAATATTGACGATGAATTATTTCAAATGTGATATCAAAAATATAAATAATACTTACGAACTAGAAAAAATAAGAGGACGATGATTTTTTTAACAACAATCTTGGTTATTTTAACAACGAAACGCTTATATTGCTTTTCGCATCATTTTGAAGATTAGATCGTTTTTCTCTTGCCTATTTTTTAATAAAAAGATACATTTCTTTTTGTATTCTGTTTGAAATACTATAGATATGACAAAATCATAAACATCAGATGTTCCATTGATGCGGTTAAAAAAGACAAATCAATTAACAAGCTATTGCATCTATCATATAAAGTGAAAAACATCATGTAACTAAAAATGTTAAGATTTCGTTATTTATCTCACCATGAGTATTATCTTCTGCGCCGTCGCTTTCCACTTCACTGCCAACACTTAACGGGCTCTCTCTCCTTTCATCCTCTCTAGTCTCTGTCACCGCGCTCTGAGTAACACTCGACCCCAGCACCCGAGAGAGCCACGGCTCCGGATAGCCGAGCAGAAAGGGAAAACTGACCCCGGCCTGGTGTAAAAATGGCGCGTTCAAATAATACCGCATCCGATTTAATTCCTCAGTCCGCTCATTTTCATCGTCCTCCGAATTCTTAGAGCTCTCCGAAAGGCTGTTCTCTATGTCGATTTCGGGCGACTTCCTTTCGGTACTGCCTATTATAGACTCGATAGAGAAAGGCTTAGGCGTCTTTTTCTTGGTCTGCGTATCGCTCACTTCCGACTCCATTTCACTCACTTATTGTTGTTGTTTTTTTTTTTCGAAAATATAATTCGCAAAACTAAAAATAAAATATAGATATTGCTTGCGGTTGCCAGTTATATAGAACGCTATTCTATTTTCGAAATCACTGTTACACTGACGTGTTTCATAGACGGGACGAATTCGATTTTCGAACGCGCGACGCGTGCGTTCGCGGCGACATCGTAGTGATGTACTCGCATACTTCGGCGTTCGGCGCCGCCACGCCCACGTACGGGATGTTCTCGCTGCGATATTCTATTTTATTAACACGACTGCGGTCTGGCCGCGCGAACATAAGCTTTATCACCTAAGTCGTAATACCACCGCTATGCCTGCAATCTCCCATATGTACAAGACTTAAAAGCCCGCACCCTGTTATGGAAAAACAAATTGTATCGCATTCCGATAAGATTTAATTTCGTCTGAGAACTGGAAAGATATCGAAGTGCGGAGTATAACTTTTGAAATTACACTTTGATTCTCGACCATAAAGCTCGTTATTGCAGTGATCCTTATAATATTTATAACATTTTTCAATTGGTTTTAATTCGATTAAGTCTTCTTAAATGCAGTGCGTGACAAAGACAAAAGTGTGATGGACTAATGTAAGAGCGAGAGGACAATATCAGTTGTAGACACTAAAGTATCAGGATAATTGGTGGTGATCAGGATGTTTTGCCAGCGTCAGCGTTACAAATTCATTGTTTTATGCTCCGTTTGCAAAGAGCTATCTTGAACTATCGAATAGGTAGATATAGTATAATTAATATTAAAGACTTTTTTTAATTTATTTATCAAATGTATCATTTAATATGTGTTACGTTGATGTGGTAGTTGTAATCAATCTTCTAATAAAGCAAATAGCGGGATATTTATAAAATTCACATGTAACTTGTGATAACATTATAAATGATACAAAAATGACATCTGTGACTTCTGTGTTTTGACTTTGATACTATGAAGTGTTTGAAATAAAGCGATCTTCCATCATTCTTTACCAACACTCGTAGATCGGACCAAAATAATTAATTAAAAGTTTTGGCGGTAACTCGGGTTACCTGTAACGTTGGGGTGGAATGGATGGGAATCATCCTAATCTGTAAGGTGAGCATCGACCCTATAAAAATGTTTCGGGAATCTTAAATCAATACAAAGCGCGATTAAATCCTTCTATCATTTTAACAAGTGTGAATTTAATCAATCAATACTAGATGGTTCGCTCAATTATCACCGATTTATCTAATTCAGAAAAGTGAATTATATTATTTTGGCCGGTAACGTGTTTCCAAGCCCTTTGATGTCGCCAATGTCCATGGGCGGCGGAGATAGCTCGCATCAGTCGCTTGCTCGTTTGCCTCTTAATCAATAAAAATAGTACACAATAGTTTTACATACATAAATTTCCCGCGGACAAACGCCCAGATCCGACTCAAATAACTGTAGTTCGTACAAATATTTGCCCCGTGTGGGAATCGAACCCACGACCTGCGACGCCGAAGCCAATAACTTAGCATCTCCGCCAAACGGTCATCAGACTTGGCGGGAGAATATAATATAATAATAATATCATGGGACATCTCACACATTGCCATCTGATCCCAAACTAGGCAGAGCCTGAACTATGGTGATCAGGCAACTGATATACATACTTATATATTTTTTAAATACACACATAGATAATTATTCATATATAGATAATTAACACCCAGGCACGGAACAAATACCTATGCTCATCTCACAAATATTTTGTCCCGGGTGGGAATCGAACCCACGACCTAGCTTTGCAGTCAGGAGTAGTACCCACTACACCAACGGGCCAGCCAAAATGATTTGCAATGCGTTGGTACCCAAAGCGAACTTTGCAAAAGAGTATCACATACATTTCATATCCGTTTAAACCCTTCCACTCTACTAGCGAATGTGAATGCAGCATCGACTCAACTAAGATTCTTGTCATTAGAGAGCGATTTTCCCCTCCCCCCTTCCTGGTCACTTAAATACCCCCAGTCGGCTCTAAATTGATTGTGGCTATCTTCTTGACCGTTGATATATTGTCAATGTGATTGTTGTCCTCGCATTGCGTAATGTGGCTTTTTTATAAGTGTATTTTAATGACACCTGGAACGCTATGTGTTAAATACTGCCGTGGGTAAATACGATACAATTGTTTTATAGGAACAACGTTATGTTCCCCTATTTCTATCATAATTATGGGACACCTCATCTCACACATTGCCATCTAATCCCAAACTAGGCAAAGCCTGTGCTATGGTAAACAGATATATATTTGACTGGTCATTTTGTGTAGTGGTTAGTGCTCCTGACTGCAAAGCCAAAGGTCGTGGCTTCGATTCCCACCCAGGGCAAAATATCTGTGCGATGAGCATAGTTATTTGATCTATGTCTGGGTGTTAACTATCTATATATAGTAGTTAGTATACGTTTTAAAATTATGTAAGTATGTATATCAATTGTCTGATTACCATAGTACAGGCTCTGACTAGTTTGGGATCAGATGGCAATGTGTGAGATGTCCCATTTTATTATTATTATTTTCCTTTTGTTTTAGTTCTCGTCTGGTTGAGATTATAAATATACAAATAGATATATGAAATATAATAGTAAATAAGATACAAAAATAAATACACATAATAAAGACCAAAAAAATTAATATAATAAATAAATAAATATTAAGACCCAACCAGACGGAAGCCATCGGCAGGGGAGACCAATATTGTTATTATTATATACCTGTTAACAGACATACTTATATAGATAATTCACACCCAAACACAGAACATGCCTCTGGTCACCGCACTAATATTTTGTCCTGGGTAGGAGTCGAACTCACAACCTTGGCCTTGCAGTCAAGAGCACTAACTACCACACCAACGGGCCAGTCAAATCATATAAAATAAAACGGTTTTTAATTATACTTTTAATTAAAAATAATTTTAAAATATTAGCATCCTATCTTTTTAATCCTAATTAATATCTACGATTTAATTACCTATTACTAGATACTAGTCCCAATCTTTGTAATACTAAACTGGCGTTTTTTTTATTTTTATTTAACAAATATTCTTTTCTAATGTCTCTTTTTTAAGTAATTTCATATTTACAACTGTAATAAATTCTTGAATAACATCCGTATGTCTAAATAACATAGTCATTGTATTGTCTTCGAAGAATTTAATAACACACTGGTGCAACCTAATTAAAATTCCTTAATAAAAATTCTAAACATACTGCGTGTTGAACGATGAAGGAAAAGAATTCCAAATTCGCATGTCTAAAGATCTTGAAACCAGTGGCGGTACTACCATACAAGCCCAAAAGCCCGGCTTGCCCTACCAGTAGAGTAAAATTTATAATTATTTATTTATTTTCGCGTTTATTTATTTAAAATTATTTAATTATTAATTTGAGCGTTGTGGAAATTATATGCTGATTAAGATTTATAAATTTTACTCCTTAGTAGGGCAAACCGGGCTTTTGGGCTTGTATGGTAGTACCGCCACTACTTAAAACATGGGAGTTTGCTTTATTCATGCAAACCAAACATTGTCCTATATCATAACATGGCTTTTCGAGAAACTTTGTCTACCTTTTATTAAGATAAAACGTCGAGACGAGTGGGGTCAGTAAGGTATCTGCCCGTAACAACACAGTTTTATACGAAATCTGCCTGGCCTTGTTCTGCACTCTCCCAGAGATTTTTTTTAAATGCTGCCCCTATTGTACGATAGAAATATCTTGTGCTATAAGGGCGTTTTACATACATACATTTTACACGGACATACGCCCAGATCCGAAAGAAATATTTGCAGCCCGTACAAATATTTGCTCCGGGTGGGAGTCGAACCCACGACATGCGACGCCGAAGCCAATAGCTTAGCATCTGCTCCATCGGTCGTCAATTAGCTTAGAGGGTAACGATATTATGCCTCTACGCCCCGTATTTACGCTGGCAACATTGTCATTCAAACTAAAACGTGCCAGTATACATTATTACTTGGCAGGGGAACTAGCAACGCAATGGTACCACCCCAGACTTTGCCAAAGGGTCCTGCCACTTGAAACTATTTGTTTGAAAAATTTACTAACATGTCATTATTTTATGCAAGAACAAACATGTCTGTTTCAATGCTCGCGCGGCTTAGCACTTTAGTGTATCGTGAATTCATCGCTCCCAATTAGCATAGTCGTAAACTTGTCATCGGCGCGCATCTGCGTTCGGGAATTTGCTAAAACAGTTGGCTAAGTTATAGCCGACGCTGTCACTCGCCGTTCCGAGTCTGGTCTCGTCCAAAGTTCTCACGTCTACACCAAGCATCTAGAATTAGCCTCCCAAATAGAGTCCGCGAACTGAATCACCTATTATTCTATGGCGATGAAATAAAAACAATAGATCGTTATGGGCAATAGAGAATGATAGCGGACGATTGTCAGTCAGGATGAACAGTTCTTATAACAAACAATAAGCGCCGGCATCCCGATGTTTAAATTTAAACAGCCAATTAGCAATATAAATGATAAAATATTTCAACAACTTAAGTACAATAGTGTGTATTGTCAATTTACTTTTATTGTTGTCAAAACTTAATGCACCGGCAAAAACTGAAAGGTCGTAGAGAGTGTATTCAAAAATATAACAGACCTAGACGACATATAAATGACAAAGGAACCTAAATTTGACCGAATTACAAATTTTCCCAACAAATCCCCATTTCCAGCCATTAATCTTCGAATAGACGCTGTACCATTAACGCACCCCCACATAAATCCTACATAATAGAATCAACTTATTCATAACAACGTTAATATGACCATAAAATTAAATATTAAAACACTCTGTGAACGCACCGCTCAACGATCCGGGCAAATTGCTTCTCGTAATCGAATTATTGACGTCCCTTTCCATCGAAGCTTTTATACGTTGGAGTAAAAGAGATAAGGACATAGTTGTTGTTTCGCGCGGCCGTGAGTAATGAGCGCGGTCACTCCCAGTAATCATGTCGCTAAACTCTCATTGGTCGGGTTTAATAGGGTTTGAAGTTTTCGAACGAACACTGTTTTTTTTTTTCACTGGAGCAATTTTCGTTCATTAACGACTCGAAGCGATGAGCGTCGCGCATTATGCCGCCGCGTGTTTATGATGCTCTGGTGGCTTTCGTATTACTTTCTTTAACACTATACAAACAAAACCGTTTCCAAATCATTAAGCTAAATGTTTCATGTAAATTTAGCCTAATGCATTTCGCAAATATCACAATAACAAAATAAGAAAAAAATATCTATGTCTTTTATAATATATTATTCGTAAGGATTTAAGTGGATTTGTTAATAGGTGTGGCAGAATTTAAAATTCCTAAGTATTTATGTATGTATACTCACATTAACCCTAAATCATGTAAAACGAAACCGAAATTTTATTAGTACTTTAAGATTATTATTTCTTAATGCCATGACAAATACGTAAAATGACAAACATTCTTACTTATTTAAACTAGACTTATTTTCATAAAATTAGCAATTATATTAAAAGAAATATATATATGAGAAATATATAAAAATTTATAGAGATTATTTTTAAAACAGATTTACAACATAAAACGGTAAGCAATAATAATACGGGGCATTTAACACATGACAAGAAATGACTTCAGTGCGGCACAATAGTTATCGTGCCCTAAGCTAGAGCTGTCAAAACCGTCAAAAAAGGACGTACATTTCAAAATCGAGTGCACGACATTGTCCTGAATCCAAATATACATTTCGCGTAGAAAATTAGGCTGGTCATTGCAAAAAGTTCTCTATGTTGTTACTCATAGGTAGGGTCGAGTTGTTTACTAAAATAAGCGATAATTTTGTCGGATTCATTAGCGTTAGTCACGCGCTGTAAGTGCGTCCAAGTATTGGTGTGACATGACGCGGCGCGGGATTCGACACAGGGGAATGGTGAATTTGAATTTGGAATGGCGCTTCCGTTTTGTTTTTAATGTTATTCGTTTGTTAATGGAATTGCACATTCATAACAGTCAAATTGCAAGTGCATTTGTCTTTTTGATATGGACCGTTTATTTTGAAAGTGGTGTGAGCCCGTTTTTGAAAAAATCAAAATATCATGTGATTTATGCTTAAATTAATCAACATTTTTATGTATAATTAGTTCGTGCTTAACTTCTTAAAAAATTCCCATGTTTAACATCACATAGTGATATCGATAAGAACAAATAGTAAATCAGTATTATTTTATGACAATTGAAAATATTTGTTTTATTTAATTTTAAATACATTTAAACAAAAATAAAGCCCAGAACAGTAAACAGAAAAATAATCATAGATTCATGGGATGAAGATATTTCCGCTGTGAACAATAAATTAACGAGTCGTAAAAAGAAAAGAAGAATATTAGAGGCAGAATCTTCATCATCATATTGTTTCTAAGAACTTAGAATCTGAAGAATAAAGTACAGGAAAATATATGCAACGATTAAAAAAATTAAACGAAATACTGGACAAAAGTACTATATAGAAAAGAGGAAATTTCATTCTAGCAAAAAAAAAAAGTATCCGAAAAAAAGTATTTTTTTTATAAATTCCGGAATATAGGTATTATAAGCAAAATGTAATTCTCTATGGTAATGTTTAATGTTAAACTGACAATAGCAAAAGGCCTAAAAATAATTCGGGCACTGTGAGAGCAAATATGAGCAAGCGGACAAACGAACAAGCGTTTGAAAAAACGCCCTAGCACCTTTTTACGAGGCATGTTAATGAGGCAGAGCATAAGTAAATACTATCCATGTCTTGTAATTTTAACAATGTTAGGGTCCGAAATTAAAAATACTACTTCTCTTTCTCTTATTACATCATGTCATTATTTGTAAACAAAATTGGATTAATATGATGATTTTTCAAAATTGGAATTAAACAATTTTAACAGCTGTCTAATTTTGAAAGTGGTGAAAGTCCATCTGCAGCTCCTAAGTGTACATCAGTTCAGTCAAATATGTACGCCTAAAACAAATTTATATAATCAAATTACATGTTGATAAAACAGTAGAAGACAGTGCCAGACTTCATATCATTTCCCTACATTTATTAATTAACAAATATGTTAACATTTAATTTTCTCGAAACGAGAGAAAATGGACTCACACCCAGTGAGGGTACTACCATAGGAGCCCAAAAGCCCGGCTAATTTATTTTTAAATTTGAGCGTTGCGGGAATTATGTGCTAATTAAGATTTATAAATATTACTCCTGAGTAGGGCAAGCCGGGTTTTTGGGCTTGTATGGTAGTACCACTACTGCTTACACCACTTTCAAATTAACGGTCCATATAGAAAAAGCAACGGTTAGCAAGTTGAAATATTTACAATTTTTATATTCTTCAACTATGCAGTAATATTATTAGCAAATGTAATCTTTGAGATGAGTTTTATTTAATATTCAACGATATAGTAAAAGCATTAACAGATTATCAATACATACACATTAGATTGCAGAAATTATACAAATTAAAAGTCTTATACGTCTTACTTTTTGGAAAGTCTGCCAAAAGATTGCAAGCATTACTTTGTTGTAAACACTTATCGTCTCATGTGCATACTGCAGCCATTATCTTGCCGATGTAGGGTCTATCCAACTAGTGGTAATAGTTTGATATCCCGATAAAGCTCAACATAGTCACATAGACTGACACGGGTGCTGCTGAATGGGCTGGCACGAACCTCGAACCGGATAAGTACCACGACATGCTTCGCGTAAATTATACTATTTTTTCAATGAATTCGTAATTTGTACTATTTTTCAATGGCTTGGCGGTCAAACAAGTAAACGGCTCACCTGATGGAATGTTTTCTTTTGTTGCTATAACCGCTGCGTACCTATGTACAGTGGCGGGGCTACCATACAAGCCCAAAAGACCGGCTTGCCGTATTAAGGAGTAAAAC
>DWHO01001168.1:0-16320 GCA_018247575.1 Eurytides lysithous rurik
TAAAGACTGGCAACGCATTTGCAAGTTTAGTAATGTTGCAAATGTCCATGGGCGGCGGTAATCGCTTACCATCAGGTTAACCGCTTGCTCAAAAAAAAGAGTATAGTTACATGGTACGCTAAAGTGATAATATTCGGTAGTAATTAGAGATCGTGATTTTAATATTCATTTATAACAGTTTTTTGTTTGTTAAATTTTAACGTAATTTGTATTGTATTTTAAATTTAAATTGGGCAACTCATTTACGGAGTAGAAACAGTTTATAACTAAAAAAAATGAAGTTTTTTATTGAATGAAATTAAATTTTTTTTCATCCTTAATTATGCTTTTCACTTTTATTTATACTTTGCTGTGAATGCAATAAGGCAACATTTAAGCAGCTCATATACCAAAATCCACTCAGTCTTTGAAATAAAAAAAAAATACCTCAGTTGTCTCTAGTTTACATCGTGTTGTGCCCGCGAACCGATTCGGTCGATCATTACCGAGACTGACGTTGCACTGGTTAATATCTATTCGATCAAAGTCCATTTCCATAACGACAGCTGCTGTATACCTGTTCAATGTGACATCAAAATTTATTATAACTATGTGGTGACATAAAGGAAGTGTTATTACTTAAAAAGGATTATAGTGGAACAGACACTAAACATTTAAAGAAATATTAAGTTAACTTCCCCCAATCCATTTGAACATAAATTATTCATAGGATGGTGTAAGATGATCTTTAAATAAGCAACAAAAATAATTGAATTTTTTTTATACTGGAAGTAATTAATCTGAATGCTATTTATTAATAAAAGAAACACTTACGTTGGAAATTCTATATGTCTGAATTGAGTGTGTCGTGGGTAGATGTCTGCTACGGGGGACACTGCTCCCACCAGCCATTTGTTTAACCGTCCACAGTCAAAGTAAGGGCGGGTCCAATTTACAGGTCCTTGAATCTAATAAGACAATTATATTATTAACGTAATAATAAACACAAAGTAAAACTAAAAATATATGATTATAATAATAAAACATCTTAACATATTTTATTTGTTACCTGTAAATATTGTAAATCATTAAAAAAAAATATATTATTTATTTATACAATTTTTATTTGTACATGGTTTAGAAAATTTACAACCACTGACTCCTTTAACTAATCTAAATATTAATGAATAAAAGCAAAAACAAATACAAAAGTTATTCATTACTATTATGGTTAAAGACATCAACTAACCTCATCATTTCCTGGTGGTCCGTGGAATGTGAATGTCTCATTTGTATTATTCGAATATCTGATTTCCACTTGGTATGTGGTTTTGGTGTCATGACGTTTATCCACCTTGTCAGGTAACCATTTGAAGTACCATTCATTTGTTCTATAAAAGTCTGATGAGTAGTCTTTTGACAGGCTTTCAGAGTCAAAAGCACCTAAATCTAGCACATGGAACGTATTTAAAGTGGATATCTTTTGTAGATGCACGGGATCATTGAAATCATCCGCTCTGTAGGCTCTAGGTGCAAATCTTGGGAGAGTTTTATTGAAGAATCCTCGATAGGATGACGTGTATGATGTGTTTGGAGAAAAGTAAATAGAACTGGCGTTTATGTAGGGATTAGCTGCAACATCTGCCACCGATGAAAGAAAGTAGTACATCATGCCTGGGTCGTATGTATCGTTTATTGCTGGCCTTATGAACCGTGACTGGAGAATGTAACTCCAGAAAAAGGCCCTGTTCATAGCCATGTTGTGCAAATGCAACATAGCAGTTCGGTTAGGAAAAACAGGATTTATATTTATTTCCTTGACATCGGGATGGTGTGAAACAGAATTCTCGGGTAAGAAGAGATCATCCAGATGGGTAATATAACAATTATCGGGTGTAACTTTGTCGATCTTTTCGCGTATCTCGTCAAACGCATCCCTTACCTGCCATTCGTACTGGCCGGCCACACCCCATAACAAAACGCACAAGGATATAACTAACAGGAGACAATTGATTTTCTCCATTTTTACTTACAAGCTATTACTAAAATAAGAGATTATAAATACTTTGAGCGATACATTTGTTTTAATCGAAATCTGTATATAATGTTATACCAAACCCTCCAGTTCAGACGTTTGTTTTCGAGTTTTTTTAAGTTTTCGTCAAAGACAATGCTGCTGTAGCAACGTTACAGGTAAAATAAATTGTACCGTTTATTATTATAGAAATGAAAAGCTATAAAAATGAAGTAAGTTTTCATCTTCTCTTGTAAAATTCGAAGTGTTTCCAAAAGTGTAACATAATAATAAGTTTTCAAATAACTAATAAAAAAAACTATCAAACCCAGTATCGGAAACATAAACTTAAAAACCTAAAATTATAAAAAAATTAGATGTAGTTTATGGTTAACCTTCTATGTTGTTTTACTTTAAAAATAAAAATAACTTATATTGCATTCATAATATAATTATTAAACTTTGATAAAAATGGCTGGAACGTTAATTCGTAGGTTTCCTTATCAATTAGTTATGAATATTCAGTTTTATATTTTACAAACCATAAATTTGATTCGATTTTTATACTTACAGGTTCTCTATTTAATAATTTATCACTTTACGGCACTAATAGTGCAAACTTGGTTAGTATTACAATAGCTCTCTTTTACTAGCCCCTCTCCAGAAAACTCTTTTCATTCAAGTAACATCCTTATTTAGCTTTGTGTGTATGGCTGTGATAAAGTTTGCTAAATATCAATTTTTGTAATTAAATTTCAGCGATCGGTACATACCTCAACCGTGTATTATGCGGCGCGAAAAGGTACAAGAGCCAAAGCTCGTGCTAAAAAAGTGAAAGTCGAAGTAACTAAGGTTGGATTCATCCCTCATAACCAAAGGAAAAAGGACAAGTAGGTTTATAAAAACTATTAATATATTTTCTTTACTACCGTTTGTTTTGTATAACATGTAGTGATTGTGAAGTGTCAGGAAATAAATATTAGACAGATGACAAATATTTTTATTGAGTTGATAGTCAACTAGAGATTTGTGAGATTTTAGAGCATATAATAAAAAACAATAGAAAGTTTAGACCAACCAACAGCAAATTCTTGTTATGTCACTTCTGTGTATGAATCACTCAAGACTCATTGTCTTGAGTGTGAAGATCCAAAATTATTTATTCACTAAAACCTACATCTAAAAACTAAAATTAGAAATAATCTATTACATCCTATCCTAATCTATTACATTCCATCTATAAATCCTATTATACTGTTCAAAAGCTTCTGGTAGACCAAAATGCGTGGAATTTAGTTTAGTTAGATTGACTTGTATGTGGAATGGATATTATTGTATTAAAGTTTAACATTCTGTAATGACTTTTTACAGTCTACAGTTGAGTCTTTTGACAATTGATAAATAAGCAAGCCCCACTAGTTCTAAATTTAAGTTCATTCTTCCATATTCTTGTCTAGTATTAAATGTTTACTCTCATCTATGGACATTTTAATATGCATAGGATTTTCTTCTTGTGATCGATTGAAAATTGCTTTGCTAACCTTTGAAAAAGGTTGTGATAATATGATGAGTGAAAATGAAAACTAAATATTTCCATTATAGTCTGTTTTATAAGGCTATATGCAAATACTGCTATTTGGATATATTACATTCAAAATTTAAGTCCATGGATTAGTTTTGTACAAGAAATCATAGTTTAATTTTTGACTAAATAATTTACAGTTAAAATTAAATGCCCTACACGAAATTTGTTTTTAGACTTATATTAAGTTTAAGAGATTCTCTTTATATAGATGATTTAGAATTTTCTATATTTAATTTCAGAGGCTCAAATATCATTGTCAATAAGCATAGTGATGATTCTTTCAAACAAGTGTCCAAGGATAATGTTTTCCCTATGCGGTATTACCGATGGGTGGTGTATACTGCGGAAGATGCCGTTAAAGCACACCAAGAGACTCATCATCCAACAATGTACAATTTACCTGATGCATTGGTATATGCCAGGGTTGAAGTGAATATGCAAGCTGTTAAACAGGTATTTCATACATGTTAGTGTAGCGACTGCCTCCATGGCCTAGCGGTATAGGCCCGCGCTTTAGAAATCGGAGTTTGTGGGTTTGAATCCCCACGAAGAGGGCAATGACTTTGTGTTGTTGTTCTTAGTTTGGTAAGGGAATTAAGAGATGATCACCCGATTGCCTCAAAAGTAAGATGATCTGTGTGTCAGATTTGCATGTAAAAAATCGGTCTTTCTTCTGACTGATTTTTTTGATAGACAGGTAATGTATTGTCATTGGGCTTGCAATCTTAATTTGCATCAATGTATCTTACTTGGTAGATTTGACAATAATATAGTGTAAATCCCCTTACTCTAATAATTTGAATGTCAATTATTATTCTTTACATTTATAAAGCTAAAGCATTCCATATAATTTAACCTCCCTGTGCTGTTGAGAATGGCTTAAGTATAATGAAAAACCAAACCTCCACAACTTTAGAAAATTGAGTAGAATAATTATTGGACACTCTTTGGGAAGGAGCCTTATGAGTGAGGTAACTATCGCTTTAAACATTAGCAACACTAAATTTAGACATTGCTCTAGGTCTTTAATTCTTTAAATACTGTGAACTGATTGCTACTTCGATTTTATCACAAAAACAATTTTAAGCATCAATGAATCAAATGAACCCAACAAATGGAAAGGTTAAATGTTTTTGTGCGTGTGTCATTTTGCCATTGTATGTTTTTATACAATTTTTAAAAAAGCTGTTCTCTCTCTGTTATAGACACGTTATCTGGATAATTTTACGCGATTGACTTTGCTGCCGCACATATTTCCACGTGACGAGGAAAGAACTATCCTTGCATTCTGCAAAGGCCCGGAGCTCATCAAGCAAGCTTTGGATGCCGGAGCTACCACTGTGGGAGCCACTGAGATAGTCAAGAAAATACAGGTACACCAGATTTTGAAAGATTTGTTTTTTAAAACTAAATATTTAATATTTTACTTCCTGAAGTTGATGTTCTTATATTATAATCGTGTGATCATTTTAGAAAATCATTGGTAATGTACTTGCTCGAAGGCAGTTGGCAAGGTTTGATTCCATTAATTCAGTTACATAAAGGTTATGAAACTTACTGTTACGGTTAAAATAAACTATATTTGTAATGGAAAGATAATATGTTCTTTATGTGACTTTGCATCCTGGTCTGCAAAAAAAAATTAAAAAGCGGAAGGCAATTGAAAATGCACTATTTCTATGTCTGCTAAGTATAATTTAGGAAAGATTGCGAACCACATCTCTAAGATTGAACATATTACATTTGTTTTATTATTCATAAGCTGTCTAACACTAGGTAAATCCCTTTTCAGGATGGTGAGATTAAACTGGCAGATTATGATTTTGTCATAGCCCATCCTAACATGGTCACAGAATTAGTGCCCATCCGTGGTCTGATGAAAAGGAGATTTCCAAATGTCCGCACTGGGACCTTGGATCCCGACATTTGTGGTCTGGTGAAGAAATTTGCAGCTGGAATACAATTTAGGGTAACCAAGGATGAGAAACAGGAGAATTTCGGCTCTGTCGAGGTTCCTGTTGGAAGGGTAAAAAGAGCTATATTATAGATAGCATTTAAGTATAAATAAAATAAGTATTTTTTTTTACATCAGCCACTTTTTCAGTAACCAGCATTTTTTTTTATGAACAAGTAACTCACCATAAAATCGTAGACACTAAGTGGTTTGAAATGGCAGTTTAAAATTCTGTTTGGATCTACAGCACGCTCAAAGTCAACAAATTCTTTGAAAATATTGTCTTTTACACTTGTTGTACTCAATAATGGATGTATTTTACTGTGTTTATTTGTATTTTTAATGTGTTATTGAAAGTGTACTTTAGTGCCAAAAGAAATGATGAGTACTATAATAGCACTTATCAATTATTAATAAAAATATTGTATTTTATTGTTGCAAATACTATTAAGATAATTTATATTGATTAATTATTGTTTTGTTATGGTTCTTTTAGTTGAATATGGATGCAAAACAAGTAGCTGAAAATATTGATGCTTTACTTAAAGACATTCAGTCAACAAGACCAAAGAGAGATGGGCTCTTTATAACAAGGTAAATTTCTTATGAATGTGACTTACATAAAATCATTCCATTCAAAATATTCCTAAAGAAAACTTTTTCACATTAAATTACTGCATTCATGTGGTACACCCTCATTTAAGAAGTTTGTATTATATTGAATCCTGTTAATGACTAGGGATTCTTTGAAGCCGTATGTAAACTTAACTGTTTATACAACAACATTATTTTAAAAGAAAGTGTAATAAATTACATTCTTAAATTTTCTATTGAAGTGTAAAACTTTTATCTGTTAAGCTAATAAAAAAAAAGTGTTCCAAAATGATCTAAGTTTGTTGTATCGTTTCACTTGAAAAAACCAGAATTGAAATGAAATTTAGTAAAACATTTACACTGGAAATGCTAGTAAATATGTTTCTTTTCAGCACCTATGAGGTTCAATACCCTAATGCATCTTGAAATAATTGTATTATAATTTTTGATCTAGGCTAATCCACAAATACTTCTTTATAGATGTCTGATTGTGAGTCCGCCATCAACGGAAAAATTGAAAATTGATCCATTTGTCCACGTTGATCGTACATTATCGAAAGAAGTTCAGGATGACAGTGATGACGAAGAAGCCGTAGCTGTGGCAGCTTAACCGCGTTGTTATAATTATTAATTTGTTTAATGTAGTGCTATGAAAAAGTTCAATAAATCATATAGTTAATAAATTTAGTTGTATCTTGAACCCACATTATATCTATTTCAGAACGCGTCAAATTTTTTGATGACTATGAATTTAAAACGTCACTAGTGACCAGTCTATAGCTTACTATTATAAATACGCTAGTCCTTAATTTGCATTAATAGTATTTAGATTTAAAAATTGTGACTCAAAAAAAAATACAATATTTAATTTCACTGTCTATTAAAATTAATGACGTTGTGGCTAATTTACTTTTTGTCTTTTTGCCTATATCATCTGTAGTAAAGTGTAGGTGAGTGAAGTTTCCGAACGCACCAATAGGGGCGTAAAACAATCCGCCATCTTGTCCCAGTGACAATTTACATTTTATTTAATTTAACCCGTATATATTTAATAAATCCGTTAACAAAAGTGATATTAAACAAGCTGTGTAGTGTTTCATGAGCCTGTGATATTTTAGTGTCCAATTATTTTTTTTTGTATAAATATCTTGTCGCTATAAGTTGACCGATTTTGACGTCGAACGAAGTAGTAGATAATCAAAATGGGCACAAGAGAGGACGAATACGATTATTTGTTTAAAGGTAAGTTCATGGGGACGTTATGTTATCATCTTTGTACTTATGAGCATAGAAAATGTTATGTTAAATTATTTATGAATAAGAACCTCTTACATTAAGAACATTTGAATCTTTTGTTTCCTTGAATGACGTAGAAAGAAATAACTATTTCTCTACAAATTTGTATGAAAATATTTTCTTTGCGAAATTATTGTTGTGTAATAAAATATATTATATTTATAGCATAGCAAAGGTAGTAAAAATGTTTTTGACGCATCAGCTGTTGATTGATTTCTCGTAATTTTTTTCATGACTCATCTCTTCAGTTATTCGTATGATCTAATCACAAAGTTACATAGGGGCTGAATCTTCACGGTGCAGAATTAAATATTGATCAATCTCAAAAATCGAAAAAAATCTTAGGGCAATTTTTTTTAATACGTAAACTTTGTCCCTTTACAGTTGTTCTGATTGGGGACTCGGGAGTGGGTAAAAGCAGTCTTCTTTCACGTTTCACTAGAAATGAGTTCAATTTAGAATCAAAATCCACAATAGGAGTGGAATTCGCGACAAGAAGTATAGAGGTAAATATATGTTTTTTTTATAATAATTTTTCTTGCACAAAGGCATTACATTTATGAGTCTTTGTTTTTATGGTGATACGTTTTTATGCTCCTTCGCTTTGTTTTCTATTCTTTGCTTTGTGATAGTTACAAACAAAGGAAGTGGAATGCTTACTTGTATGTATGTTTATAAATAGTGTACTCTCATTTGCATATAAATTTAAGAGAAAAATACATAATTAAGTTTTTACACACAACCATAACAATGATAGTTTAGGCTTTAAATGTCAAAATTAAATAACACTTCAACAAAAGTAAAAAAAAAATAGTTTTTATTTTTCACTATTATGTGTCTATTGTTACATTAGTATATTTTATTACTTTTTCATTTTACTCCCAAAGTACATTAATACATGCTTAATAATAGAATATCTATGGTCAATAATTGACTATTTACCTATGTAACCCATTCTAAAGCACATTATCTTCTAATTGACCTCAATGAGTTTTATTTAAAATATTCAATGTTCATATAGGGATCAAACTGTTAATTGTTCTGAACTATAGATTTTAAGTGCAACTTATGTAGACCCAAACCTGTTTTTGTGCAGTCTTTTTATGCGATTTTTTATTTGTGTGACTTTTTGGAAATTTCATACACCACACAAAAAAAATCGCACAGTAAATACTGCACAAATAAAAAATCACATAAAAAAGACCACACAAAAACAGGTTTGGGTGTATTCTACCATCTTGCACTCTCTTTGTTTGCAGTATTATTAAACATTTAAATTACACATAAATTTATTGAAATAAACATTGGATTTGGCATACATTTTGTGGTATTAAATTTCATATAGATAAAAAACACTGGTGTTGTATTTGAAACCAGCTATTTCAAAATATTAATAAGATTTGACATGTTGTATTTAATTATCGAAATTAAATTATATGGAATAAAGAATTTTAATTGTAATGTTTCAGAGGTCAATTTTAAATAAACATTTTGCACTGTTTCAATGTTTAGCCAATTCTTGTTCTTATTAATGGCATACAATTAACACTGTTCCTGATAGAATAAAACATTTAATAAACTTTTAAGCATAGTGTAATTTAAATAGATATAATTAATGGTAAATTAGAAGACTGATAATACTCAAAAAGGCCTGAAATTACTTAGATAGTGTTTTAGTGCCTTTTTCTCATATGATACTTAATTGAAAAGAATATTGTTTGAAGAATGTGACTAAGAATTCATATTTATTTAATCTCTTGAATATTACTTGGAGAATTTGACCAAATACCATCATTCATAGCTTGGCCATGGCAGTTTCTTATCCTTTTATGAGGGATGGTGAAAACTGAGCAAGTACTTCACTTGACATTCAGTAGGAACACTGCCCATAGGCAATGCATTTGCAAGTCCCTTGATGTTGCAGATGTTCATGTGTGATGCTCACTTACCAATAGATGAGTCATTTGTTCATTTGCCTTCTAATTTGGAAAAAAAAAACCCAAGTAATGTGGTAGGCTCTATTAAATTATTGAGCCATTTCTTATAAATTAAAGGAACTATATTCAAATATCAGTTTATTAACAAAAAGTAATATTGTGATGACTTTCTTTTTTATTTTAATCATATTCACATTTATACAAAGAAATCAATTATAAAGTTAAAATTAAACGGATTTTATTAATATATTTCCGAAATTCGTATACTCATTTGCATTTAACAACATGTAGTATTTGCTTGAATACAAGAAACGACAATTGTCAAGTATTATAGTTCAAATTCCTTTTTTTTTTACAATACATTCGATCAGTAAAGCGTCCAGCGAATGAAATCGAAATGTGCATTGTGTGTATATATATATATTTATTGTTGTTTTCTAAATATTTCGAGTCCATATTACCGCGCAATTTGCAAACGCAATTAAACGCGTTTCGACAAATTAGATAAAAAGTTGCGCGTAACCGTTATTTTTGTGACGGGGCCGCATCGCTATTCCCGGGTCACGGCCCCCCGCGGGCCCGGTAGGGTAACCACGATCCCGATAGAGCCCGGGACAGAGTCTGTACATTAGTAAATTGTTTAGTGGAGGTGACATGCAGGTATAGTGAGATTAGTTGTTTTATAATGTGATGTTGCCAATAAGTACTTTCTGTCTGACTTTTTTCATAATCTCTAGCTCTTAATAAACTTGTGCCTTACAATAATCGTAATAATAATATCTTGGGGCATCTTACACGTTGCCATCTGATCCCAAACTAGGTAGAGTCTGTAGTATGGTAATCGGACAACTGATATACATAATTGTAATTAACACCCAGACAGAACAAATACATATGCTCATCGCACAAATATTTTCTCCTGGGTGGGTATCGAACCCACGACCTTTGGTTTTGCAGTCAGGAGCACACTAAACCCACGGGCCGGTCAGAATCGAAACGATAGTTTAAAACTTAATATCGAGATAATTAGTTTTTATCCTTATACTTTTCATTAGGATATGATAACATATAAAAATCTATTCGTAATTAACCTTTTTGAATATCCGTCTTGGGTAGATTTGTCTTTTGTTTTTCAACGGTGGGCTGTTGTGGATGCAAATGCAAAAACGCTGTTTTAAATAACTATTAAAATGATTTATTTGCTACCGACGTTTTTGTAAAATAAACAACCTTCAGCCACGTCACTTTTCTCGTAATAGTACGCATCTAAACGTCGTCTTTTCCCCGGAAGTGAGTCGTCAGTGGACCATAAGGACAATCCACGCGACCACCATCGCCTGGTCGCTCTAATCGTGGACATATTTGGCACGACTCCGGGTTATTGTACGTCTGGTGATAACATTCACTGACTGACCTATCCCCCGTTTTGTTGTGAAAATGTGCGTTTGAGTTTTCGCCGCTGTACCGCGCAACAAACGGGATGATTGTTCTTTATGGAATGGTGGACCCCTTACGTAAGTAATGGGTCGTCGAAGATTGATATGGCAATAAAGATGAAAAAACCAGGGCAAAGTATACTACTGTAGTGTTCGGGGTGTGGCGTGTCGACAGTTATTAAATATTTCAAAAGTTTTAAAACTTTGGAACCAAGCTAGAGTTTTGAGAAAGTTAAAATAACCAAAATCGAAGGGGCCTATTAACATCATTTCTTCCGCGATTTTTAAATGACTTCAAAAAAGGAGGAGGAATTCGACTGTATTTTTTTGTGTGTAACCTCGTAACTTTTTACTGGGTGTACTGATTTTGGATGATTCTTATTATATTTGAAAGCTTTGGCGCTAGTCGGTGTGGTCCCATATAAATTTTAACGAGGTTTGACGAGTAGATATAGAAACGATATATCGCAAAGCTTCCTCAGAAGATTAAGGGTTCCTCAGAAATTTCTGTATTGTCATTCTGTTTGCACTCTGTACTGCGAACATGCGCTTAAAACTAAGTAGGTAAGTATTTATATGAATTCGGTTAATACATTTTGTAAAAAATTAAATTTATTACTATGTATATTTATGTACCATGTTCATATTGAGATCTTGGATGCGGAATATTGTAGCGCCGTAATTTAGAAAAAATTGTCAAACTTTGAAGATAACTTAAAGCTAATGTTTCAACAGGTGTCTTTTGTCACCTTTGGTGGAAATAGTTTTACAAAAGAAAGTTGTTTTGTGCCATACAGTGGAATTTTCCCAGGCGGATATTAGAAAGAGCTCCTGTGTGGATGTGAGGAAATTTTTATGGTCGCTCTTATCAGAGTTATATCATGATTCATATATATTTTCATCAGCATTAGTAGGCCCTCGAGCAAGCGGCTCACTGTCGTGTCGTCGCTAAAAAAATTAAACTCCTCATAAATCATCATCCTCCCGACCGATACCGGCCACGGCGGCCGATCTACAAGAGATCAGCCAAGTGCGCAGGATATCTTATAGTGCACAAGCGTCTGTGCAATACTGCACTCACCCTTAATTCTCTGACCCAACTAAGAAACAACAATACAAAGACATCGCCCTCCGCGGGATTGGAACCCACGACCTGCGATTTGTAAAGCGCGGGCCTATACCATTAGGCCACGGAGGCAGTACCCATAATAACATGTTAGATGGCCATGGAGTGAAAAACGTGTCTCCCCACCAAGTGGTTTACCACCTTTACACCTATTTGATTGTTTTAAAGTGTTATCACGCGTGCATCTTGTTGAACATGTGTTCGTAAACTGGATCAAGGGCGTTCTGTAGGTGTTGGGTGTTTCAAGTTGTTCCATTGTCATTATAAATTGTTTGATTAATCGGTACCTATAGTGATAATGAACCATCATTCGACGCGGTAATGAATAATAATGCGCCTGAATGAAATGTGCTGTCGAAAATTACGGGAAGATATGTATATTAGTTATATTTGAGGGGAAGGGAGTGAGTTTTATATATCTGTATAATGATTTATTTATGAAGGGGATGGGGATTTATATATATAAATATGTTATTACATCTATTACTTTAAAATTTAGCGGTTGAAATTTTGTATGTTTGTCTGTATTATATTATATATTTGTCTATCACTGAATTCAAAGTGTTCTGACTCATATAGTGCATTTTTTCTTAACCTTTTCTCTGTCTAATGTCAAACAACTACCGCCGTTTTGCCGTGTACGTAGAGCGTTATTTTGGCTTTTACTTAGACGGGATATTTGGAGTTGTTTTTCATTTTAATCGAAAATCCTCCAATTGCAGTTAGAGAGATGGTTTTTTTTTACTTAAATATAAATTTTGATATAATATCATTATAAAAACTGTTCTTAAAATTTAAATATCTACTTTAGCTTTTAACGCAAAAGAGCGGTTTATCTTTCCGGACGCGTTTTTTAATACTTTATTATCTATGTATTAATACGTGAAGAGTAAACTATGGCCTCTTTTATAACCTATTGCGCTCGCGAAGGAGAATGAAATTTGAATGAAATAGTTATAGTATTGTGAACATTATTTTATAATGTTATTCATATAAGCAAGATTTTTTATTCGAATTAATTAAATAAGCAAATCCGTTCATTGTTTACGTTTGTTTATGCTACTAATGTCAAACACTTTATTTGTCAAATCATAAATATCATAGTCGTATTATTCAATTACTAAAGAGGACTCTCAAGAAAGCTTCCTTGATCAATTTCGACCACTAAGCGATCGCCAGATCTATTGTTAAAATATCTATAGGCGATAGGATGTCAAGTGGACATGGATTTTTCGAGGTACAGACGTTAGCCTTATGTATATAGTGTTAGAGGTGAGGGAAAAACGTGTTCTTTTTTCGAGACCGCGTATCCAGTTAACCAAGACAAGCTCCCAGTGATAAGCGCCATAACTATCGAAATCCTTAGACAAGTACAAATTTTGGAAATCATCACTCAAATAGTTACTTTTTTGTTATATTGAGTTTTCAGTGAAGTGAGATTGTTTAAAATCCGCACAGTACCTGTAGTTTGATCACGAACGATTGAATCTTTTCTATTATAATCCACCTTTCAAATCTAATCTTATATTTAATACTAGAATACGTCACGCCAGGGAACAGTTTTAAATACATCGCGCCTAGTAGGCATATGAAAACCTTCTGGTGTATGATTCTTCACATGAAATCGCTTTATCATAGGCCGCTGAGATAGGAGATTTTCGTGTGTCGTGTTACGCAATTGATAGCGTCGTTTTACAACACATGCAACACTGATCGTATTGAAATGTTGTCACTGTCAGATAGAGTTGGCCCAGCGGTTGGGAGGACGGACTTGAAATCAACTTTGATGACCGTTTGGCGCAGTTGCTAAGCTATTGGCTTCGGTGTCGTAAGTCATAGGTTCGATTCCCACCCGGGGCAAATATTTGTACGAACTACAAATATTTGTTGCGGATCTGGGTGTTTGTCCGCGTAAGATTTATGTATGTAAAACGCTGTTATAACACAAGACATTTCTGACTTACAATAACAGCAACGTTTTTTTTAAGAAAAAAAATAGTTGCTCTTTTAAAATGCATACGAGTCAATCAACTACCATGCAGTTTGATCCACCGGAAGCCCTAATGTTTAAATTCCCAAGTCCTATCAAACAAACATCGTCTGCAAAGTAATAATTACATCGTCACCATCAAGCATGGCATACATTATCCATAAACCAGTTATCGTTTAGGCAAATGCATGACAAAGCGCTGTAGGGAGCGTGATAAATTGTGAATTAGCATGCCATTAAGGGATGTTATAACGAAGTTAAATGATTAGCACTAGTCTAATTGCTAATTCGCGCACTTGGTTACGCGTAAAATTACAGGGAACAGTACTCATATGCTGGTTTGTGCTGTAGATGTCAGACTCAGATGTCTCTTTAAGGAAAAGTCGGAAACTAAATAAGTGTTTCGATAAATAGGTGGCAGGACCTAACTGACTGACCTAACACTGGTTATTTTAAGTACGAGCTATGTTAGTCAGCCGTTGCTGAAAATGCGTGAGCAACCTTACTTAACGGAAGAATCAAAAATAATTATTCCTCAATCTCTTTTTCTAATGGAAATGCCCTCTTCTACGATAAAGTACGATTGACGAAGTCGTAACATACGAGTTTGTTCATAAGCACTGGATATTGCGTATAACTTCATTGACGGAAGATGCAGAATATCAAAGGCATCGTTGTCGATGCTTCGCTATGAGAGTCAAACAAATTATTATTCATACGCTTCGAGATGACACTTAACTTCTCTCTCTGTTGTGAGCAAGTGTAAACACTTACATCGCCGCTGCATTAAACCTTACATGTGTATTCTAATTTTAAATATCAGGCTGTACAAAAATTCTGTCAAGGAAGGCTGCCACTACAGCAAACAAATTTTCTTTAATTTGAAAACTAAAATGCCATGAAATTAATTATTTATAAACATTTATTTTACTTCATTTTGGAATGTTCTTTATATAAATTGTAAATTTATCTTAAACTTCCCGAATATACGAAGGCAAAGATAATATTGTAAGATAATATAAAACTGACGTAAATTTAAATAAATAACATCACAAATAATGTAACCAAGTAGTATACTTATTGTCAACCAAGTGGTAGTAATAAGTATTTTTTTTAAAACCAGATTATCTAATTGATTATAACACATGATGAACCTAGAAGAATATAATATGCCTATTCATCGATGGTCGGATGTTGACATTTAACTTAAAATCCATTACAATTCAAAAATACCATCTAGTTTTGTTTTTCTTTTTTTTCTTTTTTACAAAAATAGTTTCATACATTCTTGTTCGGTGTACGTACGTACGTATACCAAGCTATTTACGTTTTTGACTTGATAAACTCGACCATAAACACATGTATACATAATGACGTTTACACCGTTATATAAAATAACGAAGATCCTGCATAAATACGTTGGATTTACGGAGCGAAATCGTAAAACACACGCCGTAAAACACCCTTATATCGAATAGGAAATGTCCACGCAGGCATCTTTCAATTTGATCGTTTTATTTGTTTTGTTTCACATTCGCCATTTAAATTAATGTAACTTACATAATACTTTTTATTCATCCGCCCAAGTTTAAAAAAAAAATACATATTTTGTAACTAGTACTGGATGACACTTGATATCAATACAGTATTTAATTTTAATTAATTAACTATATTTTATCATTTATTTTAGTTTTATACGGGTGAAAAAAAATGTTGTTACCCTAAGTTGGAATTGACTTAAACTATTTATGGAATCTTTGTTTACAACGACCATTATTTACAATAGTTATCTATTAATCTATTAATCCTACTCCGCGAGGCATGGTAATTTTGTTTGATCACCGACCAACCAAGGTTAACGTCTTGTAGGTTGACATAATCCCTTTGCTATAAAAAATTCGGTATATGCTACAAAAATGCGACAGACTACAAAAAGAATTTTGTAGACACCGAAACGGGTAAAAATCTAAGAGCTGCATCCATAGATGGGGACCAGGAAGAGTGAGTGCACCTGTGTCTGCGCATATGCTTATGCACTATAACATATCCCGCACACTTGGTTGATCCAGGCGCGGATCCACCGTTATGGGCACTGTGGGCATACCCACAACCCCAATTCATTCTAATCCTAACTGGTTAAGTCTCACACAGTAAAATAGCAATAAATATAAATGTCCACTCGTGTGAAGTCGGGACATGTTATTAGTTTTTGATAAAGTTATTTGGCGTGAAATGATGTTTAATTTAGTTTGTAATCAATTTTATCATTTGAAGATGGGAATCACTCAAAAAATCGTTCAAAACGTAAGTAAGTCCATGATTGTTTGTGAACAGGTTCGTACTCAAACTCGCATTTAGCGGACTTTTGGGTGGCTGTGCCCACAACCTTTTTTGAGGGCTGGATCCGCG
>DWHO01001169.1:0-16317 GCA_018247575.1 Eurytides lysithous rurik
ACAGATTACCCTATGCCGGGCTTTATTTGATTCGTAACTTATTCATTTTTTTATAGTCAGCGGATGATTTTCGCATGAATTTTTGTGCTTAAAAATATTAATTATATCGACGAATTTAAAATTAGAAATTAATAAAAACAAATATATTTTTAATAATTTCGTGTATTTACATGAATTCTAAATAAATAATATTTTTTTCAAAATGTATCACGTTTATTTTTTCTTCGCGCTAAATTTTCAAGTCGATGAACCATTCGGAAAATAACTAATAAAAACTGATAGTAACTATACCATTAGGGCATAAAGCAAGCTACTATATCGTGTGACCATGAATATCGTGGTATACAAAATTGTACGGATAAATATCTACAAATTCTTATTATCATCTTAAAAACCACTTCCTTATAACTATAAATTCTTTTTTTGCAATGCGTTTTATATAATATTTTATTATTTAAAAAAATATAAAAAATGCATTTGGCCAACAGAGGCGTATAATAACCTTCGCTTGGATATGTCTGTATCTTTTTATATTCTTAATATTACTTTGGTTATTTTATCAGCACTGTGTAGATAAAACTGATTGACTGAACATTGCACTCTCTTGATGTTTTATCACGGCTTTTATGTTTCACAAGCGAGTCCTTTCCTTTTATTTATATTTATCGCAAACTGATGATGTGCAAGAATTAGTATGTTTATAGGACAACATTAACAGGGAAATTATTAAACACGTGGATAAAATATCTCTGGGTGACAATGCAGAGCAGAACTAATCTGACTTTTAGTTTTAGTTAATTCAAAATACTGATTGTCGTAATCCTGTTATCAAGTCCTTATCCTGTGGAAAAATTGCTACTCATCATTAAGTTCGCTTATTGTTTCATTTAAAGAGGCGGGAGAAGAGGAAACTAAGAGTAACTTTTTCCTACAATATCCGATATAACCATAAATAATAGATAATTTATTGTGTAGTCTCATATCTCTATCTCATATAAAATATTCTATTTTATTTCATATAATCGCTGTGGCAAATAAATTTTATTATGATTTTATTACCATTATATGAAATAATTTTTTTTTTTATCGTAAAGGCGTGTTTGTGCTAATATTATTTGTTGTTATTTCTTGAAGCATACATATGCATGACTATGCATTATCGTCATAGTTTCAGGGAGGACTTAGTCTAACTTGGTATCCCAGAATATTTACGAAATTAAATTGACACAATGACAAAATAAGCAAAAAGGATATAATTTGATTCGTACCAGCGGTATCAACGGGCCAGATGACTTAGGCACTGCATCAGGGCGATGTCTGCGCGAATGTATAAAAAACCAAACAGAACAGCGCCATGTGCGGACGCAGGTGCCCTGCGTTCCCACACAACCCTTTCAGCGATCGACGTCGCCCCCGCCCTGCTCACAAAACATCTAAAAACTGAGCAACACTGATTCACGTCACTATCTACCGTATGAGAACTGCGCAGAGACTATTTTCTTATACCGTCAATATTGGCCTTTAAGTCCTTCATAGACTAATACCATCATTAGTTCCAAATTCTACCTGTTCCGATTATATTTATAGAAGGCATCGTGTCATTAGATTTATTGTGCAATCTCATATTTTTTGCCCGTTCATTGGATGCGTTTTATAATTATGTATTTTTGAGAGAAATTTCTGTATTATATTCGGGAAGTCGAATTATATGTACTGACATACACATAGCTTGTTTTGTTTTATTTTATGTTTTTCTAATACGAAGCTATAAAACCAAACGAACCAATAAAATTAGTATCGTAACATTACTAAGCCTACTAAGTTTTTTTTTTTTAATTTCGTCTGAAAACAGAACATGGATATTTAATCAGACGACGAAATTTTCTAACAAGTATCAATAATCTTTACTATGGTGTAGCAACATAAAGACTGTCGCCATGCAAACCATTTTGGGAATTACAATCACCAGACACCAGACACAAAAACACAACACAATATCCTAGATCCTACCACTTGGCCCTTTTAAAACTAAAATTAAGAACATTTTGTTGCATAAAGCTTACTACACTATTCAGGAGTTTTTGGTAGATCAAAATGGGTGGAACTTAATTGATTGACTCATATTTGGGAGAGCTAAATCATTGTATTAAGGCTTAACGTACTAAACCGTAACCGTATTTTAAAAGAGCAACTGTTGAGTTTCTCGCCGGCTCTTCTCAACAGAACTGCATTCCGAGCCGTTAGTAGCTTTCTCATGAACAAAATGTAAAAATAACGATTGAAAAGTGCTTGTAAAGGCCTGCTTTAATAAATATATTTTGATTTGATTTGATTCTCCGGCTATGTAGTAGCGTGAAAACGCTACTGGGTTCTGGTGTTAACGCCCATGTTGCCAGGATAATCACTTAGTATACAGATATAACACCTTATATTCGCCTTATATCACTGCGCGCAGCAAAGTACCAAATTTCTTGCAACAACACGTGCAATCTAAAATATTAGGAAGTTTTACAAGTATTCTGTTATGGACAAGTATGTAGCTTATAATCAGACTAACGTCTTGTTTGCCTAGTAATTTTTTATTTCCTTAAATAAAAACTGCTAAGATTTACACTTTTCAACTCATATCCGATATATAAGTTAGAGTTATCAGGTAACATTCTGAAAATAGTAACGCAACGTCCCCACATTTTGAGAAACTGCGCCTCGTTATCCATAATTTCTAATTCCCTGCTTGTTTCATTGACCATTCAAAGGGTTTTGATGCATTTTTCGCTACTATATAAAGAATTTCTCCCGGATGGTTCATAAATGGAAAAGTACTCCGCGTAAAAATTAAGAGGGACGCAATTTTGTCAATCGTAGAAGATAACAATACGTACGTATTTAGCAAAACTCTATACCAGGCCGTAAAATGTCCTGTGCGATAACAAATTTTGGTGACAAAAAGCTGCGACTTCCCGTTATCACAATGATCTTTTATAAATGGGATGTGTTTTGTAGCCAATTAAAGCGAAAGGGACACCGGCTGTTGCGGTCCCAAGCCGTCCGCAATAAATCGCAACCCTACACGAAATGTTTCCGTTCCGAATCTACGTAAGCGGACAAACCTTCAGTCCAACAGCGAGTTTCATTACTTTATCTCATCATTAATAACGATAATTTTATTTTTGTGTTCGGTTTTGTCATTGCCCTATGCAGTAAACGCAAGAAATAGATTCGATTTGACATAAAGTATTTTTTTGTCTGAAAATATCCCCATTTTTAAATCTTACTTATTTTTCCTTAAATCTAAGCGCGCTGGCGCAAGAGGGAGCTAGTAAGAAATATTCATATCGCTCGAAAATTCGCATCACAGATCTAAATGATTTAATACTGGGATTTCGAGTTAGTTTTCTACAAGACGTACATGAATCTTCATAAATAAGAAAAACATAAAATGTTTACGTAATAACCATGAAGACTAAAAAAAGGAGTTATTGATTAAAAAACTAATTTAACTTATTCTTTATGAACTTATAGGAAATAAAAATTAGACTTATTGATTATCCAAAGTCTTATAAGTTTCTTTTGACAGTTTCATTTTTATTGAAACCAATATAATTATTGTGTTCACATCTAAGTAAAGTAAATCTAAAAAGTAGATACAATAAATTGTTTTAGAAAGGAAACAGATGGAAGAACAAATATTTTTTTTCCATTCAGACACGACAATCGGCCATCTTGGCGATGCGTATATCTCTATTAATTATGCTTATATCTATTGAATTAACGAGGGCGTTCTGAGCAATTCAAGTTGCGGTGAATTAATTTGATGTGGCTGGATTAACGCGTGCCCCCATTGGCTGTGGGCACAAGCTGCACTTCCTCGTGCAGTTGCAGAACATGTCGGAAATTGTTAGCCAAGTTTCATTTGGCGGGCTCACGCATCTGCCCGCGTCTGCCTCGTCGATACGCGAGTTAACTATCGAACTGACCCTAAAATTATAAAAATCGACGAAAGGATCGCCTAACAAACAAAATCGATGCCGTACAATATTTTTGCTGCTTTCACATCTTTAGCTGATATTGTAATAAGTATAGAGTTCCAAATGCTTAAAAACTTGTAAAAGAATTTGAATAAAAACAAATTAGAACCGACTTAAAAATGATCTAACCACAGTCAACATACATTTCGTTTTCAATTTTACGAAGTTCTCTGGTGCATTCTTGGTTGGTAAAGTTCAAGGTCAAATCACAATAAAAATCTGTCGGTTGCAATAAACTCCTTGTTATAAATATCGCTTTAAAAGTTAAAGCCTCGAAGGTTAAAGAAAAAATAACTTTACTTCGGCCTTTCATAAAGTCGGGTACTTCTATAGACGGTTCCCTGGAAGTTCCACCGGGGTTTAAAGTAATGTAATCTCACTATTTATACGATTCGCGAACACTTATTCTCATAAAAAGTGATCTTTGACACCGCGTAATATAAACGTCTATTAACAAAGCATTAACAAAAGAAAGATTTCGTTTAAATATTGAACAAATCCGATATGTGCGTTGAAGTGTTTCCGGGGCCGATATCTGTCGTTAATGCGGTTTATTTGTCGCATGGTAAAAAACGTATGTCCGAGGGTGGCCGGTAAGGGTTGAGCCCACCCCACCTCTGAGGGCCTGAGGAGGCAAATAACCAGATGGCCGCAGCTTCGATTACACAATCAACAGCCGTCGCGGCTTTCAAATGAGAACGCATTTGTGAAATTAAATAAAACGGTAATTAAATATAGCGCACACATTGCATTCGAGATGAAGGTTTATGGAAATTTTCCTCTACTTATCAAATGAAAATCCGACACTTAACGCTTATCGGCTTCACTCTAGATTCATTTATCAACGATAGACTTCTTTGTTTTCTTTGTTGTCATTGCAATTTAAAAAAAAACAATTCAATAATTTGGCACATGCGATCGTTTTTTTTTATTATAGATAGGAGAGCATAAAATCATAATAGGGTAGGATAGAATTAAAGGAGGAAATATATCTTTATTTTGTTTTCATAATATGATAATTTTATCGTTTATATAACTTAAATTATTGTTTTCAAGCAACATATGCAAAATTTTACTACCACGACAAATTCTCACCCACTGAATAATGAATCGAATCAATGGATTTTAGATCATAACAATAATAGAAACCGAAAGTACCGAATGAGAGCGGATCAGTATTTTTGTAAAGTCACTGGAGCAATGGATAACGATTATTGTTGCGGCTGAGACGCGACCAGTCATTTCTTCCGAAGACCACGTAAACAGTTTTGGAAACAATCTAAACCAACCAACGCATTCATCGCCTGTTTGGTGGCTGGTGTATGTTGATTTGTGTGGGAGAAGCGTTCAATGTACTTCAACGTAATGATTTGCGGCATAAACTTTTACTGCATAGTAGAAGATGAGATCACGATGCGTTTTACGTAACGGTGCATTAGTGACTGAGTCACAGGGAACTGACCTAGCGTGCTATGCGGTGCATTGACGCCGACGCATTTATCATTGGTATGCCTCTTGAGATAATGCATAGCCAACTCACGCACGCTCTTGGTAATGAATAAGGCATGTGTTTCCACGTGGCGATTCAGAGCTAGCCTCTGATTAGGATCATTAAAAACAAAAGCCTAAAAGTCACCGAGTCAATTGCACTGAATCAAATAAGATTTCGCGCTTTCACAAGCACAGTTAAAACTGAACTTTAAAATTCGATTTTTCCTTAACAGAAGCATAGCTTTAACATACCAACCATTTATGATAGCTATTATAGAAAATAAAAAATGAAATATTGAAATAACTCTTGGAATTCTACTACTTCGCCTAGAATCCTATTTCTCAATATTCATTTACAAATTGCTCGGCTTGTCAGGCCGATGCAACTCTTACCAGAGTCTTACATGAAAAGACTAATGGGTAGAATCCTTTTTGACTATAAAAAGTATTAAACGTTTTATTGTTTCTTTCCATCAAACACAGTCAGCTCGTTTAATAAATTGCTTAATTTTCGCCAGTGGACCCTCGCAACACTGAAGGATATGCAAGAAAAAGGTGACAATATATAATGAACACTTGTATTTAACACTGTCAAATGAGAGACTATGGTAATCAAGCTGGTTGGAAATTGAGGCAATAGCCTCATAACAGTTAACCATAAAAAATCATTAAAACCATTAGGAAAATGACAACGGAACGAAAATGCAAGGGGTTATAAGGCGCAAAAAGTAAAAATCGTCATTTACTCTAGTCATTTAAATATATTTTTCAACATTGTTCATTTATACAGGTAATAAAGTAACGAATCAATAAATCTTTAATTCTACTTCCGTAACGTGCCCCAGCCATTGCTTAGCCTTCCAATCCTTCAATTGAGAATTAATGGCATTTCGCCGCGTATGTACATATGCCTACAGCGAACTGTACCCTTGACGCCACACGAATATTAGCGATAGGGCCACGGAACTTTTATTTATCATTCGAAAAAAATATATAATCACGAAATCGTCAACTTGACCGTAATTCGTGTGATCCAGCCAAGGTTTTGGGCGGGTGATAAGGCGAACGCGTTTCACAATAGCAGAATTATTTGCGGCGGAGCCACCGCGTGTCGCCTTGAGATGCGCGCCACAAACAACTGTAGCGGACGAGGCCCGCTGAAATGTGGCACAGTCGCGCGCGAAAGTGGCTACGGCTTTTTACTTTACAAAAAAAAGGGGAAAAAAAGAAGCAAAAAAAAGTGTAACAAAACACTCTGAGATAGAATGTTCCATATTTTGTGTCCGCCCATTGGGTGGCATTGGTTAAGAAGATGTTAATAAAATTTAAGACCAAAATAACTCACGAGCTTATTAGACTAAAGATAATTATCTTAGAAATGATTTTTTTTTTCAAATCGTGAGGCTAATAAGATCCAGAGGTACCTAGTCTTATGAAGTGAGAAATCTAATTGCCATTAAGTTCAACAATTCACTCTGCTACTGCCTTTTTAGATAAATTACAACGATACATTAAAATACATAATACGAAATTAATATCCGAAACATTTTTTCGAAACAATAAGAAGAGTTTTTACTGTGATTGCTTTGACCTAACTTAAAAAAAAAACCTAACTACAACTACTCGACAACTTCACCAGACCATGTATGCAGAATGCCTGCTAAATGTTAATACCATAGACGACAGATGTTATCTACCAGCCCTTTACAAGCTAAAAATATTTTCAAATCTTGAAATTTTGTCATTCAGCATATTCAACTTAAAATTAAACTTGTTTCAAGCACTTACGAACGCCAAAAACGTCCACCATTGCCTTAGGACTTTTGCCTCAATCATCCCACGAAAGTCAACAAAATAGACTACTTTAGTGGTTCTCTTCTTAGCAGAGTAAGCGGCTCGCCTTCCCAAAACAATAGCTGCCACGTTGATACTGCCTGGTCTTGTACTGCTCGTTACCAAGACATTTAAGATGTAATATCTATTTGTGTTCGTTTTGCTTAGCTGTATAACTGAATATCCGGTAGTTTAGTAGTTCCACAACGGACGAACACCGGGTCCTTCCACTTAGGTGATTTCCCCGAAAACTAATTTTAACAAAGGAAGATGCATATCCGTTATAACAACAAGTGCCACATTAATAAACGCCGCATTTTCACACATTTGCTGTTATCTCGTACCAGTGAAATATTACAGTAAAATTGTAGTAAGAAATTATTACAATCCTCGAAAAATATAACCTTACTAAAGAGCTACCACAAAGGATGTAGGTTATCAACTTGTTGATGCATTGCCTACTTTATTTCAAGAGATTGTCTTAACACTGAACTTCAATATTTATGATTGAATTAATAAAATACCTAAAGGCGACAGTCATTTACTAAAGAAATTCAGTAAGTGAGCAAGCGGTTCTTTTGAGAGGGAGATAACCGCAGCCAATCCATAACTCTAAGTGTTAAAAAAAACATTTAAAAACACTATGAAGAGACATTACTTACTTGATAGAACTCCGTGTTATATGTACCTTGAGGGTATAATAACTATGAAATTTCTATGAGAACCTGGACCATCGTTTAAAAACTCCTCCGCCTCTTTTAGAAATCGGTTAAAAACTATAGATGTAGAGGCTTGCCAATCGAATTAATGAAGGATCTTCACCTGTCTCAATGCCTGGCAAAAATGTATCCTTTATCTTAACACTTCTGTAAGACGATCGTCCTAGTTTCCGAATAGGCTGGTCTACTCTTGTCCTAGTTGCTGCTCTACCATAAACAGGACACATATCTCAAACACAGCATAACATTAATTCATGTAGCGATTGTTCCTTAGAGTTGTCTACATCGCATTGCATGCGGGATTCCACCTTTGCTAAAATATTGAATGATGATTTTATGATCCGTTGCTGTTGTCAAGGGATAAATGTACAGGCCAATAAAAGAACTTTTCCAACCCTTAAAAATAACTTAAAACGTTCGTACACATATTTTCGGCCAGTGATTTCAATACATTTGGAAAACGGGTACTTATCAAACAGCCCTCGTATGTGCATACGTGACGGGCGTCGTCGCGAAGGGCTTTCATCGGCGAGTATACAGTGCGCGCACGCCGCTCTGCGTCTAAGTGGGTCAATGGCGGCGCGTGACGCGAACGCGGCCCTTTGCGAGCCGAGCCGGGTTCTCCTTGAACCGCCCGCTGTGCCGGCAGCAACATCGCATTAATTCGCTCTCGTTTCACCCATGGGACGACGTTTATACGGTCCTCTACATGTACCAAAGCCGCTGAAGTAGATCTTTCGCAACACACTCGAAATCGAGCAACAAGTGACGTGACAACCTCAGCTAAGGCGACAAACGAGTTTATAATAATGTCTGTTTCATCTTTTGGAAGCTTCGAGAAAGCTTAAAAAAGGAATTTAGCTTTCGTGTCGATTTTAAATGAGAGTAACAATCATATTCTTTTCGCAAGCAGGGGAGGAAAATTAATTAAACTGGTTGTACATTACACATCACCGTATTATAACTGATACCTACATATACCCTTGATGAAAGGATTATCCGTAACCTTGAAAACGTTTTTTCTGGCATTTTTTTTTATTTTAATTTGATAACTCTGTAATTTAATACTTTAATGTTGCAAATGTCCGTGGGCGGCGTTGATCGCTTAACATCAGGTGAACCGATTGCTTGTTTGTCAGTCTACGCCATAAAAAAACTTATTAATTAAGTTGTGTTGTTTTAGCTTATTTAATGATATGCAATATGTCGAGATAGATACAGCTGTATATATTTATAATTACGACAGATACATTTTTCTGCAAATTTTGAATAACGGAACTTCATATACCTATGTTTAAAATATCTTAAAGGCAGTAAACTAATTCCAGTATACTTTATAGTATAACTTTCTGAAACAAAATTCAATAAAAAGAGTTCAACGTAGTCTACTATCTAACAAGAGAAATTTATGAGACTAAACATTCTATAAATATAAATACTGGAAGATCATTTCTGCAAAAAAATAACATGTGAATGGCTAACGCTTATTGTGATGTACTACGGACTCATTATAGATCTTTTGTATTCTTGAACGTGGCGTGCTTTCATTGAATTTTATTTAATTATGACTTAGAGGAAAATCCTATATAGCTATCATGTGTCTTTACCTTGAAAGTAGCACATTTTCAATGCGTTCATCGAGGTTAGTACTAGGAAATCGTATTTAAACAGCTGGTAACCCTGATGATGATGCGTGCTTATTAAAGGGCTGGACAGGGACACCGTCCTTTTATGCTGCACATGTCCTTCACAAAGTCAATAGTATTCATGCATTGTAAATAATTAATTATATTGTTAAACCAATATATTGTTTAAACAAGCATCATATAAAACAAGAAAGGGTAAAAGAAAATAAAACATATCATCTATTGGGAGAGCCACTCTAATATATCAAATTATATATGTTAGTCTAGTACCTGTATCACTATTTAAGTTGAATATTTAAAAAAAAAACAAGTGTTTGTTGAAAAAAATAAATCATTGAAAGCTAAAAATAAAAGAAAACAAAATAAACTTAAAAACTTTTTTTTTTTTAAATATTTTATTTAACAAAGTGATACATTTTTCTCTTAAAAACTATTTCGCCAAACTGCATAACAGTTTGTCGGCGAATACTGAATATAGTAATACTTATTGGCGGGAATTTTAGAGTTTTAAAATATGCGTGTTATTATTGCATCGTCTTAATCAAATTTATAATTTGTGCGTTAATTTTTAATATTAGGACAGTTTAAAATTATGATGTCTTACTTAAAACCGATGATGTCATCTTGTAAATCACCACATGGTGAACAAAACATTATAAACCGCAAATCAGTTTGCAATCAATTAGCATATTACTATTAAAGGAGCTCCAACGTTGGTTAACAGATTCGTGCATTTGTAACTAACGAACAATTGGATTTGCATAAGACCTGCCGTCAATGCTAACTTCATAGGTAATTGACAAGGTCCAGCTGACCTTTAATAGGCATCGGCGAGGCCCTTTGATTCGCCACTGACGACACTTAACACCTGAATAACGTATCATGTAACGTGATAAATATTTGATTAAAAAATTAAACAAAGAAAAACAACGGAATAACAGTTTGAACGGGTGGGCTGGATCATGTTAGAAAGGTACACAGCTCTCCGAAGACTGCCTGTCTTCCATAGCCTAAAAGGAATGGGCCTTTTCACATCAGGTCGTAACTATAAAGACTTTAAACAACCTTGAGGCTGCAGTGAACACAAATGCTTTGCTGTGTAGAGTTAATTTGCACGGTAGGCGCATGGTTGTTTCACGCAAATTCATTGGCAGATGAAAATTTTTAAATAAATTTATATAAACTAAGCTATAGTAAGCTAACTCTCAAATTTTAAAAAGGGTCACGTGGCTTAATTGAAAGTACAAAAAGTTTTTACGTGCAGTCACCCCTGTATTCCGATTTAAAAGACAATGTTTCATGGATAATTATTGAGAATAAAGATATATTACTTTACATATCTGGGGAATAAGCGCAGGGAAGGGCCAAAAAGTTTGGAATTTTGTATAGTTAAAATTATTGTGTGACAAGTGCATCTCTTCAGAAGCACAACTTGGTCTTCTGGTCGCATAAATGCTTAAAAAGGCAACATTAGCCATATTCAGCTTATCACCACCATTTTATTTACACAATGTCTAGTCAATACGGTACTTCATCTGTTTAAATATTTTTTTATCTAGATCAAATCCTTAGAGACCTATCACTAAACGCTGCTAAGAACGGACTACCTACAACACCATCATCATACTCTTCCGAACGAATCAATGTTGCTTTTTTTTAATCGTTACTTATATTATTATATTGTTATTTTAGCACTGTTATTATTTTTTCTGTCCAATTAGTGTCAAAAACATCGAGCTCTCGCGTTATCTTCCTCGATGTTTTCCGTAACACGAGGCCTGCCCTCGGCATCCTCTTGGCTCCTACATTATTCGCGAGCGCAAGGTTGAGTTGCGCAAGCCTTACACGTGTCGGTGTCGCTGGCGGGCGACCTCTTCCGAACACTTCCGATTCGCATGCACAACGAGTTTTGAATATTCGAAAGGCGGCTATGACGTCGTCGGTACGGAAATGAGCCTAATGAACTTCGTTCTTTTTTGCCGCCAAAACGCCCGAATGCCTAGCGACCTCTGCGCTATAGCATCGTTAAATATTTAAAAACTTCATAAAATTAGAAAATTTTAGCGCATTTCAAATAATAAGACGTGCAAGTTATTTGTTAACTACTTTGTTGCTTTTTTTTTGTTTGTGATGTCTGGTAATAAATCCTTAAAACCTTAATTTATTGCAGGGAATTTTTTGAGGGACCTTGAACGTCACTGACAGCTTTTATAAATACCTCTGTGACCTGAATACGAGAATAATTTTAATGCTGTTTTGTTTGGAAAAACTTTCTGACGTTTGCATTATGTTCACTGTTGCTCGTTAATTTTTGTAGGATCGCGTACCTCTGTAAATTTTAAATTGTTTTGAATTCTCGCTTCTGCCAAACTATAAATGAAATTCACAAATATTTTTGGCTAATAATATGACCACAGCACATTTCGGCGACGCCCTATAACCAAGACATTCTTCTTTCATCTAATGCAACAAATTTGTATTTTTATCATTTATAATATTTAAGCCTATATATAAATAGTTTTCAAACGATTTCATTCATTCGTTACTGCCGACTGGGTTATATTCGAAAACCGCCAACCCACATAGTGTCGTGCATTCCGGGCCAAAACAACGTTAGATGAATATCAACAGTGCCATTCTTAACGGGACCACGTTTGACTTGTTTATTGCGATACGAGCGCTGATTGTTGCCATATTACTCTGACCTATTTTACTCTGCGTAGCCCTTATTTCTGTTACGCGTTTTAAACGTCTAATTAAATCGTTTTCGGACAACTTGAATAGTTAAACATGTATTAATATTATATACTTAAATAATAAAGATCCCGTGGGAACTAGCATTCCCACGGGTGCGGTGCCCGATGAAGCTTTATAGGGCTGCATAGGCCAAAAAGCGAAAACTTCAGTTAATATAAGATATAAGATAAGAAATAATAAAGCGTACGACATTTAACTAAATAACCTTATGTAAATTATATTATCAAATATGTGGAACAGCAACAACAGTGTTTTCATTTTGTGTTCGAACGAGTACATTAAGTCCTTCGTAGATACACGCTAAACTCGTGGCAACTTTTTAATTTTAAATTAATCAGGCAGGGCGGCCACTAGTCGAAGCCCTTCACAAACACAAACGCGCCAAACATAGACACGGACATGGTATAGACACAAACGCTAGTGTGTGAATGGACAAAAGCGGCACACCGATACAGCCAAGTCCAAGATTGTTTTGCCGTAGAGATTCGCGCGTGGCGTTGCGCAAGCCGACCGGAGGCCGTTGACTCGGACGTGGCCGCCATATTGACGGCGCGGGCGCTGTAATGGAGCGCGAATCCAGCGCCTTCTGTTCCGCGCGCTTTCGTAACGTGTTTACGCGCGGCGCGGCGTCCGCCATTGCTCGATGATGGCCGCTGCGCACCACAGATTAACGGAATGCCGATAACGAGCGAATAACCCGATTAGGCCCAGTGTCGTCGATACTGCATAAGTGTGCGATAGGCTACTAATAGCAGTATACCTAGTTGTTTTTGAAATTGTGATAGAGTAAAGATTGTAAGTTCCCTATGAAGTAGTATGTAAACTGGATGGAACATAGTAGATGTTATGGCTTTTGATAATAAAATTAAAAATGAGAATACATAATAGGAAAATGCATACTTTTAGCAGGTTTACTAATGGGTTTATCTTGTGTTATGTCTGCCTACACGTAAACTTTTGCCTTCCTTTTTAATGATGCTTTTACATCAATTTCCAAGGCATGAAATTATTTAAACAAAGAAAAAATAAAGATATTTCATTTATCTGCACTTGTTTTAAGCACTAAAAAGTTACCAGACTTAATCTTCACCGATTACTATAAAATTCTACAATAAAGTGTTAGTTAAGATAAAAATAAATAACAATATTAATTACTAATATTAACCATAAATGTAAACAGAAAATCGTCAATAAGTAGCTTTTTCTTTATGAAATAGGTCACAAGGTTCTTTATAAAAGAGATTTTATATGTAGCTATAACTAATTTTGCACTGAAAATTATTTATAATACCCACAAGGTATATAAAAGAACCCCTCATAAGCTATCATACATAGATATAAATATCTATATAAGACGTTCGCGGATTGAGAGACGTATAGGTATATAACAGCGCCAAAATTCTAACGACGCCTAGCATCCGCATCGTTTACAGTGCGCCCATCAAATTCGCAACCGAACACCGAGCGTCGCAAAATAATTTCGCGACGTCCTATTTACAAAATATTATTGTAAATGGACGAGCGCACGGCATGCGAACACAACGTCATATAAAACGCCACCCATACACGTGTTGCAACGTTCGATGCTCCAGCTATGTCAAATAGGAACCTATTTTCCCCGCTGTACGTTGCGCAAGAATATTCGCGAATAGATAGCGATACGGCGGTGCCCCTCCGTCCTCTCGGCTCCCTCCCACTCGCGCCTCGTCGTATGCCCGTCGCGCTCCAACGACACAGTTACCGATAGGCGTTCTTGCGAAAGAGCGCAGATTATACAGCAGGTGGAATGCGCCGCGAAACTGGTTCGAATAACTGCTTTCACGAATTTTTAATCTGCATTCGAATATTATGCACGGCGAAACGCGTTTCCCACAAAGTAACAAAAACCGAAAATTCGTACAAAACACATTCGTTTTACATCAAAGCTGCTATTGAAAATCCGACTAACTTAATTCCATTTATATAAATGGATGACAAGACCTGAGCCAGTTTCGAACTCGTATAGCCAGCCAGTTTTGAAATTTTGAACGACGCCGCATCGCTACATTACATAAATGGCATAAAAAAACTCTTTCGTCAATCATGGACCCAAAACATTAAACTAATGTCTCATGTATAAATATCGAACATAACGACTAATTCAATATCCACGACCTTGTAAGCGGTTTTTTTTTCATTTAGCATGCATGTTCAAAAACAAAAATGATGTCCAAAATCAGGAAACCATTAAATAAATATGGGGTTCTATAAGTTTGCGAGAAACAACTTTTTAAAACAACGCATTACACTAATAGAAAAAAGTCATCAAAATCAGTCAGATGATTTTTTTCTGACACTGATAAGCAGATATTTAAATCAACGCTTTTCATTAAAATAGGAAAAAAAACATCAAAATCGATTGAGTAGCGGAGATACCGCATGGCACATACTCGTATAGGTACGTAACCCATATGGAGGCAAATTGTTGTTAAAGATATTAATATTATTTACAAAACGAGATTGCAATCTAACTTCATTTATTACGTCTATTATAGTTTATTACGTAAAATTATGTTCATTCGACGAATGCCTGTTTCAATTATAATATAAACAATCAAAACAGAAGAGTTAATATGTTCTTACCATTAATAAGTAAATTTATAACATATTAATATATCTCTGCTGGGAAAAGATCACATATCTTAATAACCATTTAGTAGAGTAAAAAAGTAACAGCCTATATATGTCCCACTGCTGGGCACAGGTCTGCTCTGTACAGAGTGGAGGATATGGGCACAGACCGGCGCGGCCCCACTGCGAATTGGCCGACTTTACATATCTAAATTTTCTTTTTTTATCGTCTCTTAAATATGTAGGTTTCCTCACGACGTTTACCTTCACTGTTGAGCACGTGGTAAATCAGCACTTAAAATTGTTAATTATAAATGAACAAATTCATTGCTGACACCGGGATTTGAACACAGGTTGCTGGAGTGTATTGAATTAAAAAGAGCGCCCGGACATTGAGGTACCACGAAATATACCGCTATAAAAAAGATCCGAAACATTTCGTTTTTTACACATTATTCAATTTTATTTACTATCTGTAACCTTCAGGTACATTTCCTCCATATAAACAATATCGATTTTATGTTTACTCTGTTCGCAAGCTTTAAATATGTATTAAGTTTCATCCCATTGCGAATAATTCGCAGAAGGCGGAGTCTGCGACATCCAATACAGCGGAATTCGCAGCGCATGCGCTTTAGCCCTCCGATGTTAGGTAGAGTAATTTGGGACCTAGTGGGCCGGTAAGACTCGAGTTTCGAAGTAGCAGGTTCGTTTCCAATTGGATGCCTTTAGAACTAATGCCAGTCACCAAGACAATTTTTACCTATATTGAGGTTATCATATACTCATAATTATACATAATACTGATAATTTTAATAATAAATCTTTTTATGAATGTTGTATTAAATCCTATCCAATAAAAAATTTTTTCCAAATTTATTTTTACGGCCATTATTAATCGATTTTTGATTTTTTAAATTATCGTATCTCAAAACATAAAAAATGGATTTAATGACATGAAAAAGTAAGGCATTCTATTTAACTCTATAGGACATAAGCCTTATAACGAAACACATTTTAAAATTTGTGAAAGAATTTATTAATAGAGCTAACCAGTCATAACTGACTGGCCCGTTGGTGTAATAACTAGTGCTCCTAACTGCAAAACCAAAGGTCGTGAGTTAGATACCCACCCAGGAAAAAATATTTGTGCGACGAGCATAGGTATTTGTTCTGTGTCTGGGTGTTAATTATCTATATAAGTATATATTTAAAAATATATAAGTATGTATA
>DWHO01001170.1:0-16314 GCA_018247575.1 Eurytides lysithous rurik
TTAGGCGATCCGATGAAGCTTTACAGAGCCGCATAGGCTAAAAGCATCAACGTCAGTCCAGATAAGATAAGATAAGACGGCGCCATGCGACCGTGACGTCTCCGATAAAATTGTGTAAGTTAAAAATTCCACAATATTTTTTTTCAATACGGTATTACTCGTTAACGTTATCATCCTAACAGATGTTCAATAAATCAATACAGCCAATGATACATTATATATACTGTTATATTACGGAGCAAATAAAAGTATGTTTTTAGTACCGAATTGTGTGGATATGATTACTCGATTATGCGTCTACATGTAAATAATCATGCTTTAAGTCATATTTATAGAAAGTTAAAAACGGTTTCAAAAATATATTTCTCTTATATTATGCTGATATATTGCATTTTGACTTTGATGGAACAATGTTTTTGCTTTCAGTCCCAGAACCTTATTAATCCGTCTAGATATCGAATTCGAGACTGGATTCCACGGATCATGAATTATGTGACTATATGATACATACATTGCCGACCAAAAGTTTGAGACATAGTTTCATTTTCCTACTTTAATAAGTAAATGAGGAAAACGAAATTTAACTCCAGATTTTCAAACTACTTGTATTACTACTGTCTAATGGTGAAACAACTTAAAATATTTTTGTACATCAAGAAACTACGTAAGAAAATTAATTTAATTAGTTAAACATTCTTTTCGTCCAAAAATCCTTCCATACTCTTAATGATTGCTTTCACTAGTCATAGCGTACGAACGATTAATATTTTCATTGCCATTTGAAGAATATTGTTTCAACTTTAATTTAATGGCAACAAATGGTTTCGAACATTTATGTCAAGCTTTAGCCATTAAAGTTCAATCGCGATAGTATTTAAACTTTGAAGTTGGCCATATCATATTATTCATCCCAATATCATGTTATTCAAACCGCCTTTTTTCTTCCTTTGTTCTAAATAGCCTCTGCATAAATTAGAATTATGTTTTGGATCGTTGTCTTTCGACGAATCCATTCCTTATTCATTTTGAACCGGGAGAAATTTTTGCACTTACATTTTGTAATCCTCCCTTTTCATTATTTTTCAATCTACACCAAATCTCCGTTGTATGGCTTGTAAATTAACTCCAGACTATAATGGCTCCACCACCACGCTTAACACTTGGCACCGTACAAATACTGACACGTACAAACCGCACCAAATTTATAGAATATACAAATAATAGTCTTTTAGACATTCCTTAACAATATCAGAATTTTCAGGTATTTAAATGTGTTTTGTTACAAGTGATTTTAAGCTTTTGGCCAATAGTGTACATGAAATTCTTACGTTCATACATGTAATGCATTCCGCATAATAGACGCAAATATCATTTCGATTGATTTTTTCTTTTCTTCTTCTGCTATTGTACATTATTATTGTTATATATGTGCCTCTGCAAAGTGTTAAAATTAAGAGATTTTTAGCGTTATTATTAAGTCGCTTTACAGTTTTTAGTAGCTCTCGGTACCGCTGAATGGGTCGGCTCGAACCGGATAAGTAACAAACTCACATAAAATCGGCGTAACGCATAAGTGTTTATGCTTATGCATTTCGTCCGGTGAGTGAGGTGGTCGGTGGCCCACTTTCCCTCCTCATCCCCTCTCCCCCTTCTTCAACTACGCACGTTCGCAGTTTCATTGATATTACGAATGTCAAGTAGTGAGTAGCAGTGATCACTTACCATCAGATGAGCGGCTGGCTCGGTTGCTTCCTTCTTCTTAAAAAAAAAAATAAAAACGTCTATTACAACATACGTCTAAATTAAAATAAACAAGTAATAGTAGCAAGCGAGATGTTGTTCACACTTCGAGACAATGAGTTCGGTTTTAGTTCTTCATTATTCATGATTTCGGCTCCACTGCTGACTGGTGTGTTCATGAACTCTTGTACAAGGCCCACGATTATAAAACAAAGCAGCACGAAACCGTTCGTGATTGAGGCTATCTGTTGGCTATAACGGAAGCATGGAGCAAGAACGGTGTACGGGAAATGCCCGAGGGTCTTTTTTTTTTAAGGATACTTATGTGTATCCTTTAGTTTGAATCACACGTTTCGTAGGTTTAGTGAATCATTTAATTTAATAATGAATTTTAATCACAATAATATCATCGACTCAAACTACTTTTTATCATGACGTTCATACAAAAACTATCTGACTCTTGACAACCTCCGCCTTTTTTGAAATCGGTTAAATAACAAACACATAATGTTCCTTAGATTTAATTAAAAGCGTCCACCGGCGACATTTGATGTAATGAGAAATGTTAATTGAAATAAAATTGTAAATTTGCCATCAGGTAAGTATCTTATTTAAATGTGTGTCAGTAATCGTGCGTCGTATTGAAACTAAGTTCTTAAATTTGTTTACAATGGTAACCTTACTTAGCGCAGTTCACAATATCGTATAATTTGTTTTATTAGGTCAGCTATTGGAGAAGAATTAAAGTGAACTCAGAATTTCTTTTCATCGAACGAATAGCACGATGTTATTCAATAAAACTGATAAATTCTATTCGTAAAGTCGACATTACTTATGTTTTTTTTATGCCTTAGGCTGACGAATGAGCACGCGGCTTATCTGATGATAAATGATCACGACCGCCCATGGACATTAACAACATTACAGAATTTGCAAATGCGCTGCCAGCCTTTAACGGGAGAGGAATATTTGAAAAAGGGTGATAGAAGGAGTGAGAGGTAGGTAGCAGGAGAGAGGGAGTGGAAGGGGAAGGGTAAAGGAATGTGATGGAGGCAGAGGTAGGGAGGAAAAGGAGAGAGGGGGGTGGGCCGACGGCACTCTCATTCACCGGACGAAACACGGAATCAACAACACTTCCATTTTACGCCAATTTTCTGTGAGGCTGTGGTACCCGCTGTGTTGGCTTTACGTATGTAATTGAATTTGAAAACTGTTTATTTACTGGAATAAGGGATAAGATAAAATACGTAATTGTAACTAGTTTGTTTCTTGTTTGTAACTTGTTTCAATTTAATAAGAAGCCGCTATGCTATAAGCCAGAAATAGGTGAAGCCATAATAGATGTGTAGATTGCTTGTGTAAAGATACACTTGTAAGGAAACAGTCCACAGACTGCAAATGTTAATATATAATATTTTAGAAAAGGTGACAACCGACTTCAAATAAATTTAACTAGTATCCTCGAAGTTAACGGTCTTCGAAGGTTCATTAATAATAAAATTTGTCCGGGACCAACCATGCAATAAAATCGTTGTAATAAACAAATAATCGTCAAAATTGGTTGACCGTGATATCATATAACATACATACAAATGTATTGATGATTAGAACATTCTCCTTTTTGCAATCGGTTAAAAATTACGTCAAATATTAAAAGCCGAGAGCACATACCAAAATATTTTTACAACGCAACCACAAAGCATTTAAATTATATAACAAAGCGTTTGGCGGTATACGATTTTTCACAATAACATTAAAAAAAAATATCAATAATAACGGCATTCTTTACGACCACTTGGCGTGTATACGCTGAATGTCAACAAATAAGGTTTTCATATATAATGTAAAAACCGTTCGGTAAAATTAATTTCCAAATTCAAGTATTTGCCACAATTTGCCAATAATGCAAATTTAAGATCACAATTTCCTGCATTTTAATGATATGTTTCTATTTCAGAAATAGCTACATTCCCCACTATAAAATTTATTTTTTTATTTGTCAACCAACAAGACACAAAATCGAAAAATATATTTAGGCCATCTGGTTTGCAAATTAAATGTTACCTTTAATTATAGGTTACTAGTTATGCATCGTTAGCGATTTAATTCTCTATCGGTCAACGCATGGGGCATGGAGAAAAATTGTGGTAGGTGCAAAAGAAAAAGAAAGAAAAACATATTTATACTTGAATAATAAATACACAATACTTAGTCTGGCAATAAATACTGTTACAATTAAAAATAAAGAAAACATTACTATTGAATTTGGAATCTGTCCGCCAATATATTGTATATTAAAATGGTAAATATTTTGTGATGTTAAAATTGAGTGAGGTGATAAAGAGAACCGAATCGCTGTGATTACATTACATAAAGTAGGTATGGCGCCAAATACAATTTTTAAAATCCTTCCAGCAAGACTCGGCGCCGGGTCATAAAGCTCGATCCACCCAATCTTGGTTAGAAACAAAAGTTCCGGACTTCATCAGAGCTGAAGATTGGCCGTCATCTAGTTCTGATCTTAATCCACTGGAACTAAACTGACTACTAAAACTGACCGTAAGTCATAATTACGGTCAGTTTTAGAGAGTAAGGCTGCTCTAAACGCCATGATTGACCCTAAAACCATCCATACGATTAGCAATGAATGGAAAAATTCCATAGAAAGAGTGCGTGCCGCTATTGATAACTGGCCTCAACGTTTAAAGGACTGTATTGCAGGCAATGAAGATCACTTCGAATAAACTTTATATATTTTTAATGGTTTTATATTAATGTTTTAAACTACTGTCGTAGTAATAAATGTTACATTATAGAAAAAAAATGTTTTTCTTTGTAACAATATTTATGGCAAGACTATGGAAAATAATATACATTTATGTGTTATCCATAAAAAAAAATTGTAAAGGAAATACGTCCATTGTTTATGTTTATACTATTAATGTCACAGAGCATGATTCATCGACACATAAATGTCATAGTCCAAAAACTATATTCATTTGTGATATTCCCATGAACGGAGTTTTGCTTGTGCTAATTGCTACGTTAATTACTTTAAACTAAAATCTAACGGTTTTCTTCTTAAAAACGTCAATCAAACGAAGTTTTAGACTACTAGCTGAAGTGTTCCATAAGCTTGTGAAACCGTCGATTAAATTGTTTATTCATAAATGTTTCATAACTTATATGTCGTTATAATTCGTTTATATATCAAAATCCTGCCATTATAATGAAAGCAGTAAGTAAACTGCCCGACATACGTTTGTTCACTCCGAATAAATGTGACCGTAGAAATTATTACTGTATCTAATATATTTACACACATAAAATATTCTTACAAATTTTTTTGTATACAGTAAAATATTTTTTAATCTATAATATTAGACAAAATATTTCTGATGCGCTGACGACCATGCAAAATAACGTTATTATTACTGTCAAATGATATTCTTTAAACGCGCTTTGCTAATCAGCTGTAGAATGTCGGCCATCTTTACCTTATATCGCTATTATACGAGGCTTCTATAATTTTATATTAGGTTTATAAAACAGATATAAGTGTTATTAATGTTTTAGACAACGCTATAAAATATTTTTCGACCACAGATGCAATTTTAATACATATTAAAACTTTGATGTGTACGTTTTGTTTTAGTTTTGTTTCAGTACACTTTGTGTTTGAGTGTAAATCAAACGAATAGAGTTCTTTAACCTCTGAAGAATTTTGAGGGGTCAAATATATTGTTTTTATTGTGTTCAAGACAAAAATGCATCAGTGTCCAATTTTTAAACATATTACATTGCGATATATCGCTTTAAGAAACCTGTTATCAATATTAAATTTTATTCTTAAATGATACATAATACGAGTATAGTGTTGATTGGTTTGTTTAAAAAATGTTAGGTTTGTGTAATTGTCGTCTTCAATGAGTTTTAGTATTTAAAAAAAACTAATCTTGGCTTAGAGTCTTAAGCTATCCGAACTATTTGGAAATTTCGAATTATAATTCTAAGCAATAGAATATACCGCTCCCGCTGCTGAACGGCTTTAACCGGATAAAGACCACGACCTGACAGAAAATCGGTGTGAAGTGCGTTTCGTTCGGTGAGTTAGGTTGTCATTTGCAAATTCTGTAATGTTGTAAATAAACTTTTTAATAGAATTTTATGAAAATGAATATATCTCTTACAAATATTCAAAAGCAAAAGAACAATGGACAGCCAAATTCAATTGGTACTAGAATTAGTCAGATGGCTTTTATTGTTCGTATAAACAAAAACTATAGTAGACTGTGTAACAACTAGCATAATGTAGCAAATAAAAAAGAAAGATTCAATGTTATCGCTAGGAAAATAAGCAACTAATAACGGATGTCACATGGTTTTTGAAATCAGAAAACACAGCAATTGTTAGAAGATGAGGAAAAACAGACAACACAGTTTACGCCAGGTCCAACAAATTGATTATTAAAGACAAGTTTTATTCACTGCGAGTAAAAAGAAAGAAAGAATCCTCATTTTTACCAAGACAGAGACACGGTACCCAAATATAGAAACTACATCTTTAAAACCAGACAAGATAAACACAACAAACGATTCTGAATCGACAACATCATCATCATCTGGAAAAAGTTACAAAAGTGACCTTCTAAGTAAAACACAACCAACGTGTTAAAATATTTTATAGAAAATAAAATATAGTAATGAAGCTACAAGTATTGCAACTCTCTCAATCCAGCCGTTCACTGTGGGTGACGTAGACTAAAACCATCTAGAGAAATTTAAAGCACATTCTGTGAACTCCAAAGCAAACGCTAAAGCTCTGTCTTCTTGATCATGCTTTTTAGAGTCAATTGAGTCGAGTGAGAGTTATTGGAGTCAAGTCAAAGTCAAAGGCAAAAATTCTTTATTCAAAATTGGGGTGGTTTACAATCACTTTTTGACCACTTTCTCATTCTACTACCTGTTCTGAAAAAAATGCCTCAGCCCTGAGAAGAACAGGCGAAAGAAATTCAGCGGGACTTTCAGAAATTAGAAGACTTGTGAATTCGATTGAAGAACACTATGATTTTATCTTCTACTACACAGGAGAAATGCCAGGATTATATGGAGTGGGCTTGATTATCAAAATATCTATATAAAAAAATCTTAATACACGATTTTAAAGTTACATTATCTCGGCGAACATGATTACTATCTACATCTATATTTATCCCGTTTAATTTTAAAAGTCATGAATGTTTTTTTTTTATTAATAATACCCAAACATTTTTTTTTTTTAGAAAAGTTTCCCGGTAACATTTCGCTTTGACATTCCGTATATTGGTCACAAATTAATCCCACCAAGTTGGATGTTATGTAAATGTCCGTCACTTTCGAAAGTACCACAGCGTTTGTTTAGTATTCCAAAATGAATAATTATTCGCGTTTCGATAAATATGTATGGTTAGTGGCCAATTGACGTCAACGGCCTCTAGGTTGCACGTTAACGGTGGCTCTTGTTGTGCGTCAGTAATCAGTGCTGGCCGCAAACCCGCTGCCGCATCCGCTTCTGCCTCCGCTTTCGCCCACGCTTATACTTTTGAATGCTCTCGTTAGTTTCCAACGTCATAGTCACCTAGCGGCGGTCGTTTACCCCGCATTCTGGATCATTCTTTTCTCACGAAAATAAAAATTAACAAATCCGATGGATTCCCTGATGTAAATTTACTTCCGCCGTGTCTTCCGCGTTTTAATTTTCATTTTCTGTTCGTGAGGCATTATTTGTAGTATTTTTGAAGCTGTGTTCTTGTAGTGCTTGATAACGATAGATTAAAATTTTTAATTATGATATTATAATTAATTACTTAATTTTATAATGTGCGTTATTAAATAGCTATTTTTTTTTTCTAAAAAATAAAGTCTCATATGAATTATATATACATTCTTGTCCAATTTAATTACGTCAAATAAATTGTTGGGTGCAATTAAATTGGAGTAGTAATAGGAGTAACATTAAGTGATGAATTGATGTGGGGTTACAATATTGCCTTTTTATATTATGATAATTTCAATAAGTCAACTTATCTCATTTTGTCCAGATTTTATTATCTTAGAAAGCTAAATGTCTATTGACTTAGATATCGAGTTCTGTCTTTCCCGGTTATATTATACATATTGTATCTACTTGTATTGTAATAAAATTCTTTTAAATATTTTTAAGTTTTTTTTAAGTATTAAACTGACAAACGAGCAAGCGGCTCACCTGAAGGTAAACGGTCACCGCCGCCCATAGACATTAGTAACATTACACAATTTGCAAATGCGTTGACAGACTTTATGGGAGGGAATTTTTGAAAGAGCGATGGAGGAGGATTAAAGTAGGGGAAGGAAAAGGAGAGCGTTGGTGGGAGGGGTAAAAGCAGAGGCTGGGAGGGGGGAGGAGAGGTAGGGAGGGGGATTGGCCACCGGCCACCTCACTCATCGGACGAAACGAGGAAGCAAAAACACTTCACGCCGATTTTCTGTGAGGTCGTGGTACTTATCTGGTTCAAGCCGGCCGATTCAGCAGCGGGAGCAGTTGAAACTATATATACATACTTAGTCTTGCCATAAATATTGTTACAAAGAAAAACAACATTGCATTATTGTACGTAACATTTATTACTATTACTATTGTATTAGTTTAATATATTAATAAAAAACCATTAAAAATATATGAAGCTCATTCAAAGTGGTCAACATTGGCTGCAATACAGTCTTTTAAACGTTGAGGCCAGTTATCAATAGCAGCACGCAATCTTTCTATGGGAAAATTCTTCACTGCCAATCGTATGGATTATTTTAGGGACTCCATATTATCACAGCGTTTAGAGCAAGCCTTACTCTCTAAAACTGATCATAAATCATACTCCAGTGGATTAAGATCAGGACTAGATGACGGCCAGTCGTCAGCTCTGATGAAGTCTGGAACGTTCGTTTCTAACCAAGATGCTTGATTCACCCAGATCAAGCTTTATGACCCGGCGCCGAGTCTTGCTGAAAGGACCATGTTTGGTTATGAAACATGGTGTTGTTAAGGGGCTTAACTATCTTCTCAAGAACGAAATGTTTTGATACCTTTTTCATAAAAATATGGTTCAATCACTCCTTCATAGCTTGTTAGTTAGGGGATCCGACTTCAGTCAGAAGTGGGATAATGTTCACGTTGTACTCTGTTGACTAATTAGGAAGCTTCTGTAGAGCTTTCAGCATAAATACGGCAATTGTGTTTGTTAAGATATTGCTCAATTGTAAACATTTTCTCATCCGTAAACATAATTTTTCTGTGATCTCCTTTTGCGTACTGCTGAAGTAGTTGTTTTGACTTTACCACTCTATTCTTTTTTAATTTTTCAGTTAAGAAATGACTAGTGCGTCTCTTGGCTGCAAGTCCCAAGTCATCTTTTAAAACACTTCTTTTAAAATGACAGATTCAAAACTAATATTTTATTTATTTTTAACAGTATTTATGGCCAGTATGGTAACTGATACGTCCTTAACTTTTTGAGTTAAAGCAGCTATTTAACTATACTAGTTCTTTAACATAATGAGAAGTTTTGAATTTTGAATGCTGGTCATAAAAATATTTATACTATTGGAAAATTTTAATATAACCAAAAGATTCGTTTATCGATTTATCACATGATAAATGGAAATTCGAGTGTAGAAAACGAAGTGATCGCTCTCGTACTGTTAGGACTCCAGGCCCTCTAGGAAATGACATTTCATAAACTTATGTCAGTTCCATACATTTTGAACTTTTCTACTAGCGACATCGTTAATCGAATGTAACTTTGCCTAGAGGGCCAGGAACGATAAAATTGCGAAGGCGCAAATCTAAAGAAATCCCATACTGAAGAAACTGCTAGAGCAGAGCTACAATAAACGAAGTAAAAAGATGTACGCCCTCAAGAGTGAAGAAGCGCGCAGATGTATTCCGCGTGTCCATTAACGTCATTTTCCATCGTCCCTCATGGTTTGGCTAAGAGTCTCATATTCGGGTTCAACTAAGGTATTTTATTGTGAGAAAAACGTAAAAACTAAACTAACTATATATATCTATATATATATTGATTATTATGATATTAGATTCAGAATTTACTTGACGTACGTGCACACACAAACATGTATATGTTTTAAATAATTCGTGATTCAAATATACACTTACAATAAATTTAAACAAAAACATTTTAGCTCGATATTCAGATAAGTTTCTTACGTAAGCAAAATCGTATTATTATTACACACATCGTAATTTTGGAGCTTGATAAATATAAAGACTGGTGTACACTGAAACATACATATAACATAATGGTTTTAATATTTTTATATGGTTTTTCAATCTATAAAGGTTAAATAGTGAATTAAATACCGTTTATTTTGCTGAAAGATTATATAAAATAAACATTTATTTCATAAAAATGGTTTACAATAAAGATCCCATTGTGTATAAAATAACATTGCGAATAATTTTTTTATAGATGCACAGCTGAGTCAATTTAAAATCTAAATAGTTGGTTATTTTTTCTTTATATACTAAAGACAGATTGTTATTTTGAGCCACTTCTTTAAATACTGTAAAGAACTACGAAAAAGTTACTCTTGAGCATAAGCATTGCGTTAAGATCAATCTTATTAATAAAGACCACAAGGGTTCGAACCCTAGAATTCACGCCGCAAGCCAGACGAGAACATAACAAACGTACCTATATATTATTTCAGTTTAAAATAAGCAACAAGGTGACCACCGACTTGTTTTCGAGTCGTATCAAAGCCATTGACGTCAGAGACTACAGGGTCGCTGTCGACTATCAAAAGTGCGGAGTAGGCCGATCACGACTATAAATTAAGTTACATCGGTTTAGTGTTGTTGAGATTACATTTAATTGTTATTTTTGTTTAATCCAACGTTAACTCTTTCTATATATAATGTATTACGTAACGTTAAAAGGACATACAATAAAACTATATTAATGCATTTAATTAACAATAAAAGTAGTAAACAAGGTTATAATAGATATTTATCAGTCCTTTGTTTTAAATGTCAGAGAGACGTCTTTTGCGTTTATAAAACTATGCACATGTAAAAAAATAGTTTTAATTTTTATAAAATATGTATAAAAATAATTACGTTGGAATAGGACAATGGTAGAGCCACGTAGCTGCCCCGCTGCTAAACGGGCCCTCTCGAATCGGATAAGTACCACGACGTTTTGCTTCCGCGTTTCGTGCGGCGAGCAAGGTGGCCGGTGGCCCATCCCCTTCCCTTCCCTTTCTCTTGAGAGAGGGATCTCTCACTCCTACCTCTTTCTCCATTCCCAAGGGGCTCCCCCCTTTCACTCCATCTATTCTCATCCCTCTCTCTTTTAAAAATTTTCCTCCTTATTGGTCGGCAACGCATTTGCTAGTTCAGTAATGCTGCAAATGTCCATGGGCGGCGGTGATCACTAACCATCAGGTTAGCCGCTTGCTCGTTTGTCAGCCCAATCCATAAAAAAAATCCAGCATTACCATAAAAAGCGCCGAACAAACTATCATTAGCTGCATGTGTTATTCGGTAATGGATACGGTGTAATGTAATAGATACCGATCGGTGTAATAGGTACTTTATAGTGTAAAATCGAGAATAAAAGCAGAGTATTTTATATATAAACATAACATATTTTTAAAATCTCAAAAGCAGCTGACCACATTATTGCGATATGAGTATTTATTTTATTTTAATATTCAAGTTGAAAACAAATTACATCAATACGATTTTAATTTATCCAATTTAATACAGAGAGAATTTCTATGAATATTTTCATAAATTTATTAATTGTTATTATCTCAGATCCGCTCATATACGTACACAGGACAAAATATTTGTGCGATGAGCATAGGTATTTGTTCGGTGTCTGGGTGTTAATTATCTTTATAAGTATGTATTTAAAATATACAAGTATGTATATCGGTTGTCTGATTACCATAATACAGGCTCTGCCTAGTTTGGGGTCAATGTGTGAGATGTGCCATGATATTATTATTATTATACAAAATACATCGCAGTGTCTGCTAAAAGTTTTTCATTAGATTCGTAGAAAATTAACTATTATTATTAATTAGTTGTTTTTTTATTTATTGATATGTTTTTATTTTTGCCATAATTTTGAAAGTAGTAAGAGGCAAAGTTAATAAAAGTAGTTCATCAGTGATTTCACACCTCATCATTTTAAACTACATATATTCAATGTCATTTTTACGAAATTGTCAAAAATGAACCATCAGACTTGGGAATTGCGGCCCTTTGCGATGTGTTTTTGCACTACATAATAAACTGATAAATAACAATAAAATAATACAGAAAGGGCAATTCATTTCGGTTTATCTAACTATAATATAATTCAGTTGGGTTCTTTGGAATTAATTTACGGCAAAAATGTTGTATATTTTACCGCTATGTCAACAATAACGTTATTATTAAGTGGATATGTTAATTACTAGGATATGATATGATCTGCCGATATAACACGACCACGTAATACTTCCAAGAAAACGAAAAATTTGTATAATTAAGACAATTATCATTTTCAGATGACGTACCTCCCCAACTGTAAATTTAGAAATCCCAGAAATGGTGCTAGGTAAAACAATAGGTATTTAGGCACAAAATATCAGAAAAACTTAGAGAATGAATGGCGCAGAATACAAAATTGAAAACAATTTTTGGTTGTGTATTCTGCTTAAACTTTTGAGTGCCGAAATAAAAAATTGGGTTATATTTTTAAAATAATTAACAATTTTTCATAAATTATTTCATTCAAGTTATTCTTTCAAATAATATGCATAGTTTTTTAAAGCCTTAAGTCATTAAAAGAACTATTTTGAAAATTGTAAAATGACGTAATGATTTTTTAAGTTTAAAATGATTAAGTCATTTTACAATTTTTCTATGAAATTCACACAAAATTTCATGTTCATAATAAATTTCCATTAATCAAGACTAATAAAGTTATAAGTTAAAATGTCGCATAATGTAAAAATATTTATAATTCATTCAATTTCAATACAATGTATATCTCGAAATAAGAAATATGTATGACTCAGACCATTTTCATAATTATGAACATATTTACCTTATTATACTCGTTTATTGTATTTTATCATATAGCTCAATTCTCCGGATTATCTTATCCTTTTTGTAATTTTTTCCTGTTTTAATAAGCTGGGAACTGTGTTTGTTTAGGCAATAAAATTTGTAAATAGTAAATGTTACCTATTTATAATAGAGATGTTGATAACATTGCTGGTATTTAAAATTCGAATAGGAACTAATGCATTTAATGAACGCATGCACTCAGAAATGTTATCTAAACCACTTGTCACTTAAACATAATACGATTGACCCTGACCTGCCTTCATGGGTGTTATGTTAAGAACGTGAGCAATTAGTAGTTATTACATTATTGAATTATTATTTTCAATTACACTAGTTATGTATTCCAATTGTTAGTAATAAGAATTTTAGCCATTAATAAGAATTAAATTTTGAAAGCGAAGCAGTTGGCCCTTCGTGGGGCACGATTTGAACCTAATCCCTTACGACTTAAAGAGCATTTTTAGTAAACCATTCTTATGTCGCGTCAGCCAGCGTTTACGTCTATAGAAATAATAGTTATAGGGAACGGGACGCTTCCAAGTAGCGGGGAGAGCAACCAAACGGGTTCCACGACGCGAAGTTCGGTCAATACGGTATTTTTTTAAAACTTAAATTAAACCGTTATTTTATTCTTTATTAGAACCGTTCAAGTCTTTCCAATACCAGGCCCTTCTTTAGCTGAGTGTCAATTGATACTTGATTAATTAAATATAAATCAAGTGAAACGCAGTGAGAGGTTATGTTGACAAAGGAGCTTTTGACTCAAGTAAGTACTCGAAGTCTTCCGTTTATAAAATTGTGATAAGTACCGTTAGAATAATACAGCGGTATGTCTTAATGTATTGCATAAATAATTAAATATTTACTGTGGTAGATGTCTTGTTTTGTTTTAGTTTAACCTTATTTGATTTTCCAAAATATTTTGTTATTGTTAATTTAAATATGGGGAATTCATCATATAAATATTATACAAAAAACATATTCTTAACTTGTACTGAACATAATAGAACAGGTTAAGGATTCAGAGTATAACGTTTAGAATAGAATATTAGTGCCTCATTATGCTCTACGTGTTTACAATAATTAATCAAGAATTCAATAAAAACAAGCAAAAAAAGTCGTTATGTCATTATTACGTTCTATTTGTATTTTCTTGGCCATCGAGATTTATTAACTTTATGCAATTGCATATAATTGATATATCTACTTCGGACTGGAGTGGTTTGGAATTTTCACATTCATTGACATTGGATTTTAGTTTAGACGTCATCTCCACGTGGAACTGTTAAGATACATAAAAGCATTGCATTTGATTTAAAGCTGTCAAAAGCTCGTTCCATGCCTATCGAGGATTGACAATCATTGTTGATCACCTAACAACGAAAGCTTGATCGTGTCAGGAGTGATCCTTGGCCGCGTCTTCATTTATTTATATTTCTTATTTATAGCAAAAGCGGGTCAGGTCGGTGGCCGGTGGACTAGCGAGCAGGGAAAGTCGCTCAGGCATGCCCGGCTCGCCGCGGTTTCTTTTTGCAAGCACTGCGTATCGGGTTGCGCATGCGCGGCGCGCATGCTTCCATACGTCAGTGTTGCGTACGGCCGACGTTCTATACGGACGCGCGTTTCGCGTCTGTGTCCGTGACTGCCCGTAGTACGTGCCTATGAATAAATAAAGTGCCCGTGTGTGCCGCATCGACAATGAGTGGTACGGGAGTGGCGTCCCGTAGCGCGGAACCCGTCACCCTTCCCGCCGAAATGCCCGCGAGGATTTACATGCGGGCGCTCCGCCAGTACCAGAAGCTGCTCGATCTAAAGCGTTTCGCTTTCAAAGACAAAGTAAGCTTCGTGCTATTACTATCTGTGTCACTGTGTATACGACATCGATGGTCAAATATCCTCGTTTAAATTATAATCTTCAAAATGTTTACAAGGCCAAATAGTTTGATTGCAAATTTACTACCACCTATATAATAATCGAAAGTTGTTTATTTACATTACTTCGAATAAAGAAGTCTATAAATTGTAAATAACGTCAATACGTCATTAGTATTTCGCGTCCTTTTACCGCAGAATAAATACAGTTTTTTTTATTTTATTTTTCAAAGTAAAAGTTACTTGTTTAATCAAATAAGTACACAAATCACTATGAGAGACGTTATTTTTAAATGTGAACGCTGTACACATGGCCAGATTTAATTAAAGAAAATAGGTCAATTACGAGTGTTGAAGGACTGTAGCGTAAGATAGTTATAGAACAGACGAAAGGTTTGAATTTCTCCAGAAAATCTTTAATATAAAATGCAATTAAAATAGAAACTATTAAAGAAAACCCTAAGACCTTAAAATCGAAGTAGTAAATGTTATAACTGCCAAAGATAGTTTTAAATTTTATTAATATTAAATACCGTCTCCTTTTCTGAGATTTTTTTTCGCACAGTTGATAATAGAACTGCATCAGTATATAGATCAGATCTGGATAAGTAATAATTGCTAACTTTTTTTTTAGTTTAGTTAGTTTTCTTTATCTTGTGAAATATTTCTTGTTTGTAGGTAAAGGAATACAGAAATGTAACAAATGTAATAAATATGTGTCATAAAACAATAAAAAAACCTTAAAAGATAAGCTTCGCTATCATTATTAATATAAGCAAATCCGATCCAATGACTGTCTCATTCGAATAATGCAGTTTTAGGAATCATTCTAATTTTCAAGACCATCATTAGATAGCTCTCAGTTCATTAGGTCTATTGCCACAGTTACATAAACATTTAGTAAGTAATTGCCATCAAAGGGAATGCCAAAGAATAATATTTGTAATAATATAATTAATAACGTAAACCGGCATTGGTGTCATCCAATTTACTTTATTCATTTGAACGCTTAGTACGAACATATCTTTGCGCCCAAAATGAGCGTTGCTTTCGGTTTTTGGCACATACTTTAAAGTCGTCTGTACAAATTAACACCACACAGACAATTCTATCTTAACGATATATGCGTCATACTATATGTATATACTTGTGTGTATAGCATACATAGATAATTCGTATGTCATTTTGTCAATGAATGTTTCAATAGTTGATATAATTAGCACTTCGTGTTTAGGCGTATTCATTGTAAAAGGTTATTTCCCAAAGGAATTCCACCGTTCACTTGGTTGGTTTCGGTTGACGTATTTATAATGACATCACTTTATATCATATGAATATTATTTACAGTCACTTCGGTGCAAGTAACTACAGTAATACCCCGCTTTACGCGACCCTGTTATGCGCGGTTTCACTTTAACGCGAAATTAAAATTTAAAAAAAAGAACAAGTAGAAGAGAAAGATTTATCTTCAGGGGGAATACAAAATGCTCTTTCAAAAATTTATTCAGGTTTGGACATTGCAGAGTATAGACAATAATGATGAC
>DWHO01001171.1:0-16311 GCA_018247575.1 Eurytides lysithous rurik
GCTCACCTGATGGTAAATGATTACCGCCGCCCATGGACATTTGCAACATGAAACGCGACATTTGGCGACACGACAACAACACAAAACCTGTAAGCTGCGCCGTCTGCTGCTCTCACTCAGAGATTTAAGATATTCAATCTCTATACCAGTAATTGCACTGGCAACCAAAGTACTATCTTTAAATGAGAATGCCTACATTATTGTAGTAATTTTATCCTCTGAGCCGCCACGATTCGAAAACGTCTCTGTTTGGTGTACCGTATATGTCACCGTAAAACCGTAATTTTTCTTTAATTATGCGCGAGGAGCTGCGCTAATTGGGTGATCTGCACTAAGCGGTCGATCAATATCAATCGATGATAACAAACTTGTCATATTGTAATAATAAAGTCTCAAAAGCGTACCAAGACTAAATTGTTTCCGTTAAAAAATGTTTCGATAGAAAGGTGCGAAATATTTAATAAATTTGAGATTACTTAATATTTTAATTCACTATTTCCAAATCTCAACAATGACATTATCTATCAAATTCTTGTGAATATGACTCGGTTCTTATTAGGCCTTTTCATTGCTACTTAAAACTGGTGTTTTCCTGTAGGGGAGACCGGTTGTGACAATTTTTACCTCGGCCCACATATCTTAGTCGTGAAACAATTTTCATTCACAAACTCTATAGATCAATGTAGCTCAAATCATTCTCTTTCAGAAACAATTAACAAAATTAATAAAAGCTGTGAAGTTTTTTCGAAAATCTACAAACACAAGATTTACGTATCGGTTTTACCAGCTGCTAAATTCTGCCGCCGAACAACGCGACAGACCTCCCGGTACCATCCATACTACCTGGATGGCTGGCAATCCACCACCGTGCGCTTCTCCCGAAATTTTCTCCCACGCACTACCTGCATTTCCGGACCGATACGACATTGGAACCTGCAAGAAGAGAGCATACTTCCACCTTAAAGGCCTGCAACGCTTTTGCAAGTCCCCTAATGCTGCAGATGTCCATGGGCGGTGGCGTTCACTTACCATTAGGTGAGCCGATTTATGCTCATTTGCCTCCTAATCCCGATAAAAAAAAACACATCAATAACTAACTACTACAAAAAATGAATAAGACATATTATATATAAGAATTGAAAAGATTAAATTCTAATCGGACCAATACAAATAGAACATAGAGACAGACATATAGAAGCTTGCCCTCGGTGCAAGCTTCGTGGGACCATCTTCTAAAGGTATTGAACCCACTTATCTTTCGGTTTACTATTAACAAAGGGCTCAAGGACACACGAACATATTTTGTTTCTTTTTCATCCTTCATCCATCACTAACTTTATTTTTCTTCTTAGTCTTTTTCTTTTTTTAACGACGCCCACACGAACCATCTCCCTATGCTCTCTGTGCTGAAATCTGCGGACTAGAGATTCGCTAGCTCCCAAAGGCTTCTAATTTCGAACCGATTGGGAGGCCTATTTGAAAGCCCTTTCCAGCTTTAGCTTCGATGCACCTATCTCCACACGGGAGACTGTGGAAAACACCGCGTGCAAAATCTACTGTCTGTCGGGAGTCCTTCTCGACATGGAGAAAGCCTTTATATATACAACAAGCCCACGCGCCACACTCTGTGGCGCGTGGGCTTGTTGTATAAGCTGTTAAACAACACCACCATCCACCGTATGCTCGTTCTTGGATTGACAGAGCTTCGTCGTGCATGTCGACGATGTCGAATCGGTTGCGCGAAGAATCAAAGCCGGAATTCCCCAAGGTAGCTGTCTTTCGCCACACCTGTATGCGGTGTACATAAACGACATCCCCACCTCGGAGCACAACGCCCCTAACAAGGGTGAAGATGTACTGTTGGCCCAGTATGCGGAAGACAGTGCGTTCTTCATGTCTTCGCACAAGGCGGCGAATGCACGAGGAAGATGCAGAGACAACCGGAACTACTGCTCGACTGGCTTGACAAGTGGCGGATGTCCGTCAATGTTGGACTCGTATGTACGACCGCGTCGACAATGGACCACATCCTCACCTGCGGGACATCGCACCCCCGCACGCCTGTCCTCCTGACGGATGCCCGCTCCCTTTTGAACTACTGCGTTTGGTAGAGGCATCTGGAGAGCCAGGTCCAACCGCATTTCCGCCTAGGTGAAGACGTGTCGTCTCGTGTACACCTGCAATAATGCTACCGCGGTCAATACCCTACAGGTATTGACCGCGCTCCCAACCTTGTGACCATAGCCACACCGAGATCCTGTCCGAGCTATGGGGACCATACCCGAATCTCTAAGACCGATCGAATCGATCTCGATTCTTTTATAGGTTTTTATTCACTCAAAACACGCTTCTATGGTAGCGATTTAATTCTTGGTAGGAGTGTAAGTCAGCACAGCAGATTTGATCACGCATCTAATCCTTTTTCTAAGCGGACCTTTTGGTTACGGCATAACTGATTCTGGTGGAAACAAATTACAAGTAGTTTATATTACTTCACAACAACAACTACATACGAGAATACATTAAGTATTCATTAAACATCTTTTTCACTGTGGGTTTGCTTAACCTCCTATAAAGAGCCAACAGCTTCTGCTTGCGCATGGGGCTTCTTTAGGATATTATTAAATTTTTGAGTACTTCGAAAATCTGATCGGGCGCGTTACCGCACCGATGCAAACGAGTTGTGGTTATGTTATGGTACGTAGATGTTCATTTATTGCTATTTGCAAAAGCCATCTACTGGTTACAATTAACTACTGTTCATTAAATTTAAGTCTAAACAAGCTTTTTTTATCGCAAAAATGTTTCTTTTAATTTTACTTGACGTTGAAAGTATGGACCTACACAAAGAATATTTCATGACATCTTATTTTAGTATTTGTAATAGAAAAATTTTAGCGCTAGGCTGAATAGACTGAAATATAAATATAGGAACAAAAGATTTCTCTTCACATATTTATTCGTCCAGAGGAACATTTTTCAAAAGAGCACTTAATATTAAACTGAATAAGAAAATAAAACTTGTGACTTACATTTTCTTAGACGAATCTTAAAAACTACTTTTATCAACTTATAAAATGACTTTGAACGAACATTATTATACTTTCCTTTGTCTTTTATTGCTATTTACAAAGCTTACGTGGGGTCTAGAAACATTACGTTCAAAAAAATAGAAAAGTACGTACAAATATTAAGGATTTCTAAAACACAATTTTGCCTGCAATCACTTAGACTGTCCTGTGCCTGTCAAATTTGGCCTTAAAGACAGATATTGGTAATTTATTAACATTATAGCTATAAACTCGTTGCATAATAATACGTTGTGGCAGCATATCGATATCCTTTTGTGGTTATGATCGTGTTTAGAGGTGACCTCCGGCTTGTTCTCATAAACGTCAAGTAATGTAATCTGCTATGCAATTTAGTAAATGGCAAAACTAATTATGTCGATGTCCGTCTGATGTTTCTAAGCGATTTGCCGTAAGATGTGCGAGTCAATTCTTTAAATATCTATTAGTTATTCAGGAGAAACCTGGGTTCAGTAGTAATTTATGCAGCAAATTAGACGGGTGTCCGTATAAGTGCGACCTACCTAGTTCGTCGGCACATCAGCGTGCCATGTAGCGTGCTCGTCGATAAAATATTTACGCACACACACATACTTTAAATCTGATTGCACGTTAATATAGTTTAAATAACAAAAATACCATGTGCGTGTGGTGTATTTACTGCTAGTTCTTAGTTCTTTTTTATATATATAATAGTTATTTGACCATGCAAGCCACATTATAGAGATGCCAGTTTTTCGATTCTTTAGTACTGAAGAAACAAACGTTTAAAAATACAGTAGCAACATAATATCAAACATTTACATTCCGTTTCATTACATTTTACAGAGTGGAATTAGTAATACACAGTGACTAGTTATAACACGCAATATGTATTGCTATATTATATTTTAAATTAGTATGCTTATTTCATCAGTAATTTATTAATCTGCGCTTTATATAATACAGTCAAAAATCAGCTTCTTGTGTTTATATATATAAAATATAATGGCTTTTGCACTTTCTCTTTTTTATGAAGAAGTGGCGTAATAACATTTTATTTACTAAGTTTCTTTTGACTATTAAAAGTAAGTTATAGCTTTACAGCTCTACAATTTTAAAGGTAGAGAACAAAGGCGATGTTCAAATAACTAATTAATCATCTATAGACTACTAAACATCATATTTGTTACCAACAAAACGTAACTAAACCTCTCTTTCTTGAAACAGCGATAAAGTATCGACGTGTCTGTTCATGCTGCTCATGCATAACATAACACACAAATGTGCGTGTGTTAGTGTGTGCGTTGGTATATCAGTAGTTTCATTTTCTGAGAAGCGGCGCGGGCGCAGAGGCGTGCGGGCGCGGGGACAGAGATCGGCGTCAAGCCCATAATAATATAATCTGGGGGGGCTGGTCGGAGAGGGGAGCTCCGGGCGCCGGGCTCGGGGCTTCGCCAGACATCTTGTCGCTGAGTTCCTGAAATATCTTGGTTATATTTATTATAACATTTTTTTAAACACTTTCACATTACAACAACATAAAAATTAAAGTAACTAATAGATAATTGTAGTGATTACATTACTAATTTATTCATCTATATTTCTTAACACTTTTTTTTACTAAAAAAAACATTCCAATGTATTGCGCATGTGAATGCTCTTTTTTTTTATATCTGTAGGCATAAAATAACTCTACGATAACGGCAATAGTCAGTGTCCGTTATTGGTTAAATCCTGCATATTTCTAATATGACTATGTTGATTGACTCGCGCTTTGTTCAAAAAGTAGGTCATCTACTTCAGGTTGGTTTTACAACTATTGATAAAATTACATACTGCGCGACTGATGTAAACTTTTATTTATCAAAAAATATTTAAGGTATAAGCATTCATTTAACGTAATCTATAGGAAGGATTATGTATCTACTAAAGTTACAACAGATTTTCATTGTTCAAACCCATCAGATAATAAAGCATCTCAGCCTTATCATGGCTTAGTGGAACGTAAGGATGATCCCTTTTGCGCCATAGTTATTTATGACATCGGTTATACTGCTCTCGGGTGGTCCCACACTGGGGTGGCCAGATCAAGAAGTTATCAAAAAGCCGAGCGCCAAAACCGCGAACTCGACATCGGTAATTCGATATGGAACATACGTACTTCGTAATCGTGTTTATTATACATCATAAAATTTAAGCTGTACTCACAAAAATATTTACTTTTGAGATTATGTCGCTATTAAATTTTGCTTTTGGCCAAGCTCTTGCGGGTTATCTTTTCGTATTACATTCAGATTTATAATATTAAGGAAGGTTATTTTTAATAAAATGGGTCTAGTGCATAACTACAATTCTACTAGTTGAAAAGTTATAATGTAGCTGTGCATGAATAACAAAATAAGTTAATATAAGCCTATTGACTCTCAGTGAAGCGATATATTTCTTTATTGTGAGTACATATGTAAATACGAATAAAATTACTTATTTTCTAATATTTATTAAACATATTTTATTATTAATAAACATTTATACTTCAAATTTTGAAATAACTAAATACCAAAAATCAATTTTTTATTTGTTTCATTTACAGTATATTTATTCTATGACATGCCAGAGATCACTGCCACCCTACTCCACTATATCTGTTGGCCAATTTTGAATATATAACAGCTAAAAATTGCTTGTTAAAAGAATATTTCTCTTTTATTTCACATCTTTGTAAAATATCCTAATCAAATTGATTTTTTTATTCAAGTTGATTTAAAAAAATACCTTGTTAATTAAGCATGTAACTAAATGTTATTAAGATAGGATAAAAATTTTAATTATTATACCGATCTTATTCATGACTTGGTTCTTTCTCGCGTTATCTTTAACTTAAATGTATAAGGATTGATGTTAATAATTAAGGTCTTTTTTTTTCATATACAAATATTGCAAAAACCTACATGTCACAGAACATCATACATGTCATTATAACTGAAACGTAACTACTAACAATAATAACGAGACCTTTGAACGTTAAAAACGTGTAAGACATTATTTAACGTGATTATAAAGCATCAAGTCAAATTTACAAAATAATTTTTCGTCTTTCGTTTAAAATGTTTTTATGAATGCCGTACAGCATGCCATATTTACGTAGTTTCAACATACTGCAATAAGTATATTAAAATTATATTGTTTATAGTACTGTGACTGTTTTTATTGATTCTCTTATAGTTCACGACCACACTTCGGTAGGTATTTGAATAACACGGCAAAAACAGTATACTATCAGTATTGAGGCCGATGTCAGAGGGCAGCTGATTATATTACACAGCGGTGTTTTTACATAGAGAGCTATTTTAACGGCACCGGCGGCTCTGATCTTTCCGAACGACAAACGGTATCAATTAAGAGAAAACAACTAATGCGTATTTATGTTAATTAGAATTTTCTAGTCTTCTGTGCCATTTTCAAACTAATGAAACCGCCGCGTTATTCTTTTAGGAAGAAACGGAATATTAATTGACGCATTACAAGAATTTTGAAGACTCGAATTGGATATAAATTAATCTTTTCTTTCCTTTTTTCGAAGTCAAACATGAAATAGTCTTTATATTTGAAAAAAAAAATGCTTTAGTGTATTGCTTTTCATTTGCGACCTTCTTTTAATTGATCTTGTAATAGTAGATAGTAATGGATGTAATTTTTGCATGCAAGAGCATATTTGGCTCTAGGAGCGGTCAGTGACGTGAACAATGTTAGCCCGCAACATATTATAATTAGTCGAAGCCAGCGTGAGTAATGGCGTCGGAAATAACATACGGCGTTGGCGCCAAGCGGAGCGGCCATTGCGGCATCGCACTATCGATGCCGCGCCCGCGCTCGCGCCACGTCGTCTGTCTTGTGACTTTTAGCCATAGCTATTTTTATCCAATGTAATATCGCGAAATTCATTTATTCAAAATTTTAACGAATGGAACTTTTAATAGTTCGAAACTTAACAGATAAAGTTTCTAAATTTTTTAGGAAACGTATTTACAAATTATCTCCCAAATGAGATTAATTTCTAACCAACAACCTAATAGTGTACTTTGAGGTGACTGTATAATTAAACAAACAAACAATGCTTTATAAGCATTACTGTATTATAGTAACACAAATCTTGTATATACATATGTACATATATCAAGCAACAAAGAGCGACATGACAACTGAAACCCTATGCACAATTGTTTCACTAAGCATTACCTATACTTTGCGTTGTAAATGTGCTAGTTACTCACAGAGGCACATGTATGGTTTCTTTTTATTTTCCACGTTCACTAGAAAATTTCTTTTATATCGTATATTATACCTATAATTCGATTTTTGTAAATTCTTTTTCATAACATAAATAATTTTTATAACGTTACTTAAAAGACAATATGAATCTTAAAGCAAAACTTGCCAAAATTCGTGCATTTTATCGAATACTATGTTTTCGGGTTATTGTTCTCGTTTTTTGGATTTAAACGGAGCCTTTGTCCTAACCACACGACAAATAATCTAAAAATCATATCACTTGATTGACTGCTGAACGAAGGGTAAAACAAACATGATTTAGAATTAGATTTATAGTGTTAACGAAAATGTAAAAAAAACTTTTATGGTTTTTATATAATATATTTAAGCATTTGATCCTTGTTTTTTTTTTCTAATTTTTAAATTTTATTACATATGATTTACCTTTGGTATTGCAACTTTGGTTAGAAAGGTCATTAACGATATTATTCGTCGTAAGTATTTAGAAAAGATATTTGAATCAGCAAAAGTAGCCAAAGCCACTGCTACTTTACCTTTATTCAAGTAAAACAAACGTTTTATATAAAAATATTAAGGTTGAAAACAATAATAACATGTTATTACAAGTACATTTAAATAATTATATGATAATATATGTATAAATAATGAATACTTCAAGAAAGTTTTTAAAAATTCACAACAATATTGATACTGTCGACGCACATCGCGTTGGTATGATCGAAAATGTATTTAATAATATCATCGCGGTTGTCAGTGTTTTAAAAGTTGATTTACATTTTATATCAATTAGAACAGCTTATTTTAGTCTAAAACATATGACGGAATTATTTGTCCATATTTCATACAAAATATATACATTAATCCATTAGGTCAACATCAAACGAAAGCCCTTTCCGGTTCTAATGTACACAAAAAATATTTAAAGGAATTTCTGGAAGAGGCTAACAAAGACACCGCGGTTAATTATTTTCTGTTTACGCTGAGGAAACAAGCTTATTTGAAGGGCCCGTCTAACTAAATACTCTTTTTCTTTGAATGTGAAAACTGCTTTAAAAAACATACATTTGCTGAATTATGTAAATCTTATCCATATTGAATAAATTCTTGCAATTTTTTTACGAATGTAAAAACCATTAACACTCATTCTACATATACAGTCTGGCCATAAATACACATTTCATTTCAAAATAAACAAAATATTACCTTTGAATTAGAAATCTGTCATTTTTATACTATCGTTCATTGTTTTCTTATTTTCGCCCCAATATATTGTAAAATATTATGTGATATTAAAATGGAGTGGTGTGAACCGAACCGTGATTACATTACATAAAGTTAGTATGGAGCCAAATACAGTTTTTAAAATCGTCCATACGCTTGGTATTAGTCAAATGTTTGTGTACCGGACTATTGATAGGTACAATGAAACCTTCTCTGTTTGTGAGAGAAAAAGATCTGACCGTCCACGTAGTGTTCTTACGAAAAAGGCGGTCAAAACAGTAAGGGAAAGAATTCGAAAAAATCCTGTCCGAAAGCAAAAGATTTTATCTCGGGAGATGAAGATAGCACCTAGAACCATGTCGCGTATTCGTAGTTATCTTTTAAGATGACTTAGGCCTTGCATCCTATAAGAGACACACTGGACATTTCTTAACTGATAATTAAAAAAAAAATAGGGCGGAAAAATCAAAACAACTACTTAAGCGATACGCAAAGGGAGGTCACAGAAAAATTTTGTTTGCGGATGAGAATTTTTTTACAGTTGAGCAATATTTTAACAAACGAAATAACCGTATTTATGCTGAAAGCTCAAAAGAAGCATCCCAATTCATCAACAGAGTACAACGTGGGCTTTATCCGACTTAAGTGATGGTTTGGTGGGGTGTTAGCCATAAAGGAGTGACTGAGCCATATTTTTATGGAAAATGTATCAAAACATCGGCACAAGTGTATCAAGGTACCATTCATGAGAAGGTTGTTAAGTCCCTGAACAACAACATGTTCAATAACCAGGAATGGTCCTTACAGACAGATTCGGCATTGGGTCATAAAGCTCGATCCACCTAATCTTGGTTAGAAACGAACGTTCCGGACTTCATCAGAACTGAAGACTGGCTGTCATCTAGTCCTGATGTTAATCCACTGGACTATGATTCAATTTTAGAGAGTAAGGCTTGGTCTAAACGCCATGATAATTTGGATTCCCTAAAACAACCCATACGATTGGCAGTGAAGAATTTTCCCAAAGAAAGAGTGCGTGCTGCTTGATAACTGGTCTCAACGTTTAAAGGATATATAGCTTTATATATAGTTCAATATTTTTAATATATATTAATATAATAGTTTTATATTAATGTATTACTATTACAATGTGTTATACTAACAATCTGTAATAGTAATAAATGTTACGTACAATAAAAAAATGTTGTATTTCTTTGTAACAATATTTATAGCAAAACTAAGTATAATAAACAAAAAAAAATCTTTAAAAACTTGAAATTGTTGATTGACAAATATCTTTTTTAGATCTTTTCGAATAATGTAAGATTAAGGTATCAAAAGATGTTTTCCTCATAATGAGCAAGTTAAGCAAGTGCCTAAAATTTAATGTGGCTCCCATCACAATCTTCAAACTTCTATAAGTTAATAAATCGACTCACTTACAGCTGAACTTTTACATAACTGTTTTTTTTTTATCGGGATTAAGGGGCAAACGAGTAAGTATCACCTGATGGTGAACGGACGCCATCGCCCATGGACACCTGCAACATCAAAGGTTGGATAGAAATATAATAAAAAAATATACATAGTACGGCTGTTGGGAAAGGTAATTTTTTAATAAAAGTGGTAAAGATTCTTTTTCATGTTCACAATGACGGAATACAAAAAGTTTGAAGCCAATGCTAAAATAGCGCTGAACAAAGCACGTGAGGTGTAGAAAGACGCCTGATTGAGTCACAAGGTGTTGGCAACCCAGTAAAGAACAGATCACTAATGCCACCGAGAGACACAAATGTAAAGATGATGAAATCTCAATATATTCCACAAAATTCATGCCCTGAACAGCACTAAAACTTGTGTTTGTAAAGAGGCTTTTTTATGTTTGAAAAGAGAAAGTTTTTTTTTAATTATCCAAACTATTTGTTCTTTTTTTTTATTTTATTTTGTTTTGTGTCAATGTTTAGATATCCACAATGTTGTATTTCTAAAAATAAAATAGGAAGGTCTATATGGTGTTTAAATTATATTAATGAAATGACTGGAATAACGTAATCCTTGACAGGATAACTGGACCTGTTGTTAAAGTAAAAATAGAGCGACACCCAGTGATTTAATGAGCCGCAACGAAAATGTGCCCTGTCTTTTGTGCCAAAAACGTTTTATGACATCATGGTTGCTACAACATCTTCGGCTTTATGGACCATCACGCTCGTCCGGTAAAGAGTCGTAAACTGAGACGAGACTGCACATGCAATCCATCGCAATTTTTAGGGTTGTACCTATTTGTAGGTAAAACTAAAAAACAAAAGGGAAATATTAAACTTTTATTTAATTACGTCACAAAAGAAAAAATACGTATTTTTTGTATATACCCTTTTCAAGGTCATTACATCACAAAAGTATAAGAAAGCGACTATCATATAAGATTGTTTTAGTTACCTGTAGATTGACGAACTAATACATATTCTTTTTCGAGTCTCATTAGCACCTTAATGTGCGAATTGGCAAAGACATCAAAAACGGAAAGACTTCTGAAGCTTATTGCAGTTTCAACGCAATGAAAATAAAACAATGTTATTTCCTTGATAAAATACGTGAATATCGATCGAATGTTATTAACTTTAAATCTTATCTGAGATTAGACTTTTTTACTTAAATATTGTAGTTTTCTGAAGATTGGATTTAAAAAAAGACGTACCTATTTCGTTTTCAAACCTTTTTTGTTTATTATTAAGTTTATATTTTGTAGTTTAATTGGCTTTTACAACACTTACATTCAATTGCTAGAATTATCTTTTATTAGTATTACGTCAATGGGACTGTTAGTTTTTTATATTGTTAAATATCCAATCAGTTGTTTTAATCGTATACAATAATTATGATTAACGTTAAAGACATGTGTGCTATTTATTAAAAATCTAACAAAGCAGACACTTTAGGCATAAGGTTCACCCTAAGTAGAACCGACACATGTCTATAGACAGCAAAACGTTTATGCTGCGTTTCCCAGACTGCACGACGCCCTGCGTGCACCGTACAAGTTGCGTTGCTACACGTACGCAGGAACATGAGTAACTTTTATTACTTTCAATTGCACTGCCAACAACTAAAGATGTTATACTGTTTAAGAACTAAGGGTAGCGTCTGAATTTCATTTTTTTTTTCTTATTTATTGTAATAACACTGGGTGGACTTCATGCCTTCAGGCACTCTCTTCCAGTCAACATGGAAAATTTGGAGATATATTCCGAAAACAATTGGTTTTATTTGTGTTTGAAGCACATTTACTGAGCATATCAAATGGAACATCTTATATTTTGGGTTGACTTGCGCAAACAGACTTTTGATTATTTATTTAGTTTTAATAACTGTAATAAAATTGTTATGGACACGTGTGTAGCTTCCCATTAGGCATCAGAATAACGCGTCTAGTTATTTAATTCATTAAAACAAGGGCTAAGATCTGAAATATAGTGGATACTCTCGCGGAAATACCTATCTATAAAAACGTCAAAATTGCTATAACTAATTAAATATTTCACGAGACAATTTATGTGCAGACACAATTAAAAGTGACTCTACCTACGGATAAAAAATATTCTTCCTGTACTTCGAACAGAAATGTCTCATTATTTATTGTAAACATTTAGTTCTGAAAGATTAATTCTGAAATCGATATATGCAAAATAATTTTCAATAAGTGATGGCGTAGGCTTTATAAGCTTAATAACATGTGAGATATTACAATATACCTATTTAGAAAACCATTATGGTATCCATCGTCGCGATCGCAAGACGTATCGCATCCGGCAGATATAAAATGAGCATCTAATAATATATTGGAACGTCAACCTAGTTTTTACATCTACAGAAAATAGGATTTGCGATTAGACAAATTTAAATTGAATTTAATTAAAGCTAGACGTTACTAGGTGAACGATATTATGGATAACTTTTGCATTTAAAACATGTAAGTCTTGAAACTTTATGAATAAACGAACTTTTAGATCCTAGCTCAAACTTTTTTTTTATGAGAATAGTACCGCTTAACCAAATTTGACGAAGTCTGGAATGTTAATATACTTTTTTTTAATTAAAAAGTGTTTTTATTCGAATTTCAGTACAGTATAGTAACTGTAATCAACAGGAAATTTCCATTTATAATATAGATAATTTTTGTTTATTTGCAAAGAAAAATAGTCATTGTACGCTCAATGTACTCGAAGAGTGGTACGGCCAATGAATGGTTTTTGAAAAAGGAGAATGAACGAGTGAATAGAGGATAGAGATTAGGGATTGAAGCAGGTAAAAAAGGCGACTGGCGCCGGCGCTACCTGTAATGCCGCGCGAGTACAAAACTCGTGCATTGAGTAAAAGAAACAAAGTTTAGTAAACAACTCTCTTTATTAATATAATAATAATTATTAGAATATTTAATCTTCATAAATGTAGGTAAGCTTCATAAACCCCACGTATAAAAATACATTCTTATTCATATATTTATGCACAAAAATAGGCAATCACCAGGTGGGTGATGGCTTAATGCACTATGGCGGCGTGAATTTTAAGGCACGTTGAAGGAGGGCTACGCCCCGGGCGGCGCCAGGCGGGCGTCGGCGACTAGATCACAGAAGTGGCGGGGCCAAGCCCCGGCGGCGGAGTCTCATCTGAGCGGTGTGGCGAAGGCGGGCGCGCACCAGCGCGGAGCAGAGCAGGCGCTCAGCGCCGCGCTTTGCACTGGCACGAAGGCGGACACGTGCACGCCGTTCGAAACCGGCAGCGACGCCACGGCCGGCCTCTTCTCCTCGTCGTCCTCGAGGAGATATGGCCGGAATAACTTGAAAGGCTTCCTTTGCGGCTCCGGAGGGGGCGGCTGGTACGTGGAAATCGCAGGTGATGGGAGTCTTCTTAACGAGAGGTCTATAGGTTCTGCAGAGGACGGTGTCATAGGAATCGGCGCCGCGATGGGGGTCGTCACATGTTTTGGGGCCGGAATCGCAACTGGCGTAGGGAGAGCTGCCGTCTGTTGTGCCTGGAGCTGCGGAGGCGGCGATGGCAGTCGAGCGCTCTCGGGCGATCCCGCAGAATAAGGCGGCGGCGATGGCGCTGGCTGCGGTGCTCTTCTTAAGAGGGCAGCCCTCAACGCGGGTTCGGCTTGAAGCCACTTTTGAATTTGTCGACGGTGAATGCCGAACTTCCTGGCGGTCGCCCTCTGATTGCCACGACACTGAGCGTCGCGCCTGTACGCTTCGAGAACTTGCAGCTTGAATTGTGGTGGGAAAATACGGCGGGATCCGGCTCGTCCCTCCGGACGGCGGTCGGAGGGCGCGGGGGCCTGATGCGTGGGGGCTGCGGCCATTTGGCTAAATAAACGTCTGCGCGTGTTGGCTGTCGGCGCCGAACTGACTGTCGCTTGCTGGCCGCGGCGCGGATGTTGGCGGCGCGAGGCTCGCACCGCCCTGACGTGAGCGCGCGACGCGGGCCGCGTATGTCCATTAGACCATGTTTACACTGGCAAGTCATTCATGAAAAATGTGCCACTATTTAATTCAGCGTTATTATTTACTATATACGCAGAAGAGAACAATGTATAAAAGCAATAAAATTAATACTTAACGAAAAATGCTTTACATATATTATATAATGTTGTTTACATTATTTTTTTACTCAAATTATACATATATTTCTTCTTACACAGGTTTTAAAATAAAGTAAATTCATAAATACATTCGAGTTATTTCTCAGTTGTCTATTTTTTACTAATATATTTTTCGTAATATTTGAGTACTATTTCAATCTTTCTTCTCTTAAATAATTGTAGAACTTACTTTTATGTTTAAACATAGTTTGTTAAAAATTAATCAAAATTAATTACAGAATATATTAATTAAAAACTCTGTAGCGCTCGTGTAAACGTTACTTTAGGCTGTAATCTCGCCTCATTCTCAGCGTGAAAAAATGCCGCAAGTGGGAGCCGATAGCACGTAGCGCCACCATTTCTATCTTATTTTAGCTGGCTTAAAACATTAAGAGCGAGCGGGATAGACTATTTGCCCTGCCTCGGTCGCTGCCACATCCGTTTACGAAACAAGTTTGCATGCGAGGTTGCCGCTCCGTAAGCGCGGGCGGTTCATGAGGTTGTGGGACGCGCGAGTGGGGAGTGCGGGCGGACAAGAATGCGCACCGAACGGCAACGCCGCTGACTGTGGCAGACAGGGTGTCGCCGGCTCGCCGCCGTAGACAGGCCGTCGCTCAGCGGCGCTAGCCCCTCTACACCCGCCCGCAGCCATGCCGCCGCAACGCACATCAACAAGTTATTTCGGCTCGCCGTTCTGTGCGCAAAGAAGAGCTTAAGCGATGTTAAGTCGCGCGGCGCTTACGATGTTTCGAAACGCACACGTAGCTTAGCGCCATCGCAGTTTCGAGGAAAGTTGTTTATTTTTTGTATGAGCGACGGCCGCCTGCCGTGCTTGCTTCGCGTCCGGCGACCGTGAAAACAGCGATCCGAACCGCGCAAGGGGAGGCGCGCTTTTTTATAAAACAAAATACATAATGTTCACGCGTTCTTATAAACGCCTATAATGTCTCCGTAACAATATTTAATAATCACTCACTACCAAGACTGTTCTATAAAGAATAAAATATCTAACAATTATTTATTTGGAACTAATAAAATGTTTTATTATACATACAGAATATTTTTTAAGTATCGGAGAACTTTATCTTGTTACTATAAACGGTTTTAAAAAAAGTACATGGTGTTGATGAATTAGCATTGTAGTAAAAATTTGTACCTACTATTTTTTTTTTTCAAATATTAAATTATTTGAATGAACGTAATTTTGTATGTCGTTAGTAGTATTTAAATTGTAATTCCAAATGATGAGGTCATTTGGAATTAACCCAACGGAGGCATACCACAGAAGAGGATATAGTACACCGTCTTTGGTACGATTCCAAACTATCAAAGTCGGAAAACGTGCCCTTGGCACCGTCCGCACTTTCGGGTCCCTTGGATGATATGCCTATATATAATTATGCTTGGCTAGATTAGCCCCAACATTCGAACAAATTGAAAACGGCCCAATTTTGTCACGTCAAGACTACTGATGTTTAAATATGTTTTAAAAATGTAAATAATCACGTAGGACAAATAAAGGGAGAGTTGCAAAAAATAAGTTTCATTATTTACTATCTTCAGTACTCTATAACTGATATACTTATTTATACAACAGACTTGAAATTAGTACATCTTTATGTCTGAGTTAAAGATATTATAATTTAATCTTTAATGAATGAACATTCATATTTACGTTCTGGAAAATTATAGCTTTTTATTTTTTTAATAATTGGAGACTACAATGTGTAATAACATTAATCAATATATAATTGTGCAGGTGATTACTAAAAACACACAAATCTTTGTTATAATAAAATGGTGTCGTTATTAAACCAATACACTATAAAACCCGACGTTTTGAAACCCGTATACTTAATTTTAGCCCATTACAAAACCAATATTTAATTAAAATTTGGGTGAATATTGAATACCTATTGCAAGTTATATACACGCTGAGAAGTGAAAAGTTCTGATTGAAACTATCGCTGAACTTAATTGTATCAAATCGAAGTTTTGGTTAGTTTAATTCGTTGTTATAATTTGTTAACGTAAGTCTTCATACTTTTTTTAATATGGATAATTTTTGAAGTATTCTGTTAATAATATTTAATTAAATAATGTGTATTTAAT
>DWHO01001172.1:0-16307 GCA_018247575.1 Eurytides lysithous rurik
CAACAAACTTGTTTTTGTTCCTAGTGTTAATGTCATGCACGTCACACTTCCTGTGAAAGTCATTAATATTTTTGTGATCGTACATTACATTTTCATACACGCATTGAGAAGCAACAGTCAATATGTTTATAGTCTTAAACTTTTCTCTTAATGACACTCCACCAGCAAAACTAAATTTTTTCACCAGACATACACCAATCGACTTGGTTTAATTTACAGATTTCAACGATGTAATTAAAAAAAATTACTCCATGTGTCATTTACTACGTTTTCGCTTTTCAGCGTCGATATATTGAAGTCGGTCAGTTGTGAAAGATCAAATTTCGTTCAACTTTAATGGTGGAACTGTCTTGAGGGTTTTATCGTGTTTTATTTTATATTTATACTCGACATTTGGACATTTTTGGCGGCGTTGAGAACACGGGATGGATGAAGGCATTGAAGGTCCCGCTGTCAATGTTATTTCCGAGCTACCGTCATTTTGAACTATTAACTATATAATAAAATGAATATTTCTTTTATTTCATTTAAATTAAAATGCTTTTAAACTCATTGAACACAATTTCAATAAAATACAACACGATAAAACAAGTGAATTTAATTTTAAAAGAGCTGACCCGCGAATCCACGACTGGATTGCGGGTCGTAGATTCGATTCCGATCCAGGGCAATAATTTGTACGAGCTACAAACAGTTGTTCCCGGTCTGGGGGTTTGTTCTTTTGAAATTTATGTATGTTAAAATCCCTTAATACAAGATATTTCTATTTTATATATATAAGGGCAGCATTTTTTTTTAAATAAAAATAATGTGCATGAATATCGGAATAGGAAATCGTTATTGGAATATAGGAGATCATCATTATTACATATATTGATACTACATTTATGGGTCGCTTCCGTGGGATTTGGTTTTCGGTTGATTGTAATTTTTTATGATCGGATAAAATGGATCTTAATATTCCTCTTTGATTTCTTGTCTCGTCGCAATATAAAATTGTATAAGGCAACGAATGCACTTTCAAACTTCTTAAAACCTGCGATTTAGTTATTCATTATCTTCTCATAAGTAATCTCAATTAGTACAAAATAAAAGCCTTAATTATTGGCGAACTGTTGCAGAATTTGGAGTGAAAGGGTTCTTTCTTAGTCGGTTTTGTCCAAGCGTCGATTCGTAGCCAAACGTGTTGTTTACCATCGGGCAAGCCGAAGCTCGTGTTGTAAAAAAAAAACTTGAAACTACAACTGGTGGACTGTTTTCCACAGGCTCAAGGTTCGGTGCCGCACGTGAGGCCGGAGACACCGAGGCAGCTGACCCACACCCACGACGAAGACTGCTCGGACGACGAAGACGTCTCGAAATCGGGGCACAAATAATAACGGCATACTCGCGAAAAATAGTGAGCTCACGACACGTGGCTCGAAGAGCGAATCGAGAGTTTTACTTTTACAGGGCACCTATAGACTGCGTAGTTAAGTCGTTGGCGGCCGATGGTTCCGCCCTGACGCCTGGTTCGATGCGTCGTTGCAACCTCGTGTCGATTGAGGCCTAGTTATTATTTGAACGTTTCTAAAACGAGCTTTAGTTATACGATAACGTTATTTGTTAAACACGGTGGCTCGATTGGAAATATTCATCGGGATTAAAAATAACTGTTAAGAATGTATAAGATATTTCTCGAGTCCCTATAAATTTTAATAATATACTATTTTTTTTGTTCATTTGCAATTAATACGTACATTAAAACTGTATATTCTTTCTTGGTACACATAATAAGCCTACATTGTAAATGTATTTTTTTATTTTAGCATATCAATAATGTTTTGTTTTGTCATTTCCGTTAATGTATATAGACTAAATTTTATTTATGTTGTGAATAAAAATGTTTATGGACGACAAAAAGATATACGAGCAAGACCTATGTACACACTTCATGCATTTAAATTTTTCGATGAAACCATATTCATTTGCATTATAGCATCGCTTACGTTTCAGATATATTTCCAACATGTAGTTGTAGGTGCGAGGTATTGTTAATACTTATTCATTAGCGTTTACAAAGAACGATGTGATTATAACGGGATTGATTTTTTTATATTATTTTTATCGTATCACGCATAATGTTATGAATTGTAAAATAAATGCCATGAGCAATATAGAAGTATTGTATTTTTTCCCACTCTTCACAATCACATCAATAGATCTTCTAAATATTCTTCGAATTCTTCCTCTCGCGTTTTTTCTTCGATATCTTGGACTGCTGTAATAGAAAAATGAAATGTTATATAAAATTATTGACAATATTTATGAATTATGGTTCGGTACGAGCACTTACTAAGCAATTGGTTACCAAGTCGCTGGTCGTGGGTTCGATTCCCACTCGGGCTTGTATTTGCATGAACTACTTTTTAATCTTTTGGGTCTAGACGTTTGTGCGCACAAAAATTGCCAATTAAAACGATCAATAAAACGCTGTGATATATGTGAGAGGAAATAGGTATTTAACCACCATTATCTTTTACTTTCGATGATCATCATTATAATACTTATGAAATGAGATTTTACAGATACAAAATAATTAAAAATATAAATGGAAATGATGACTAATATTGAATAGAATAATATTGGTGCCTAATGACGTAACATAATACCTTCGAGTTTAAAAATATACTCCAGTATATTTTTAAACTAATGATTCCAATCATGCACGTTAGAATGGTATTTTATAGATGTTTAGGTCAATGGATTTACAAAATTTGTTCTATACGGCAAAATAGCATACCTTTTTCATTAGATAGACTATGATACACCATTTCAATACTGGTTCATAGTATGCATAGTCATTATTGAATAACAGGAAAATAATCATATTTCACGAATTATATTGCGTTTTTTTTCATAGAGTAGGTACAGTCGATGGTACCGTGAAAACTATTAAAAAAGTAGTAACTTAAAAAGTTTTACTTGTAGTCGTAATGTTGAAATGTGTAGTATTCTTACGACGTTTCCTTATCGAATTGGATCTATACAAATTTCAATTATTACTATTGTACCTTTCTTCCACAAAGACTCGTCTTTATTGCTCCCCGTATCGACAGTCTCCTTGGACGTGCTAGGCTCCGGCTGATTTTCTTCAATAGGTAAACATTCATCGTCGCCTTGCTCTTCGTCTTCGATGTTACGTTCTTTCCGCTTTTTCTTTTTCTCATTCTTCTTTAGTCGTTTCACTTCGCGTTTTTTCGACTTATAATTTAATTTTTCCGAACATTCTGGGCATAGACCTAGAATGATAATTAATAGTATCTGAGACAATTATTTATTATCTACCTTAAAATATTCATGGAAAAAAATTCTTACGAAGTTTTACAAGGGCATTTTTCTTTTCATTGTCTTCTACGTAAGCAAAATTGACTTCCCATGATTTTAGTCCTTGGTCGCTGTTGCATTGCTTAGCGCCGCACTGGAACTGGCCCTTGCCCAACACAACTTCCTTTTCAACACGCCAACGTAATGCAACCTTTATTCAAATTGCTCTATAGAATATACAATCTTCATACATTTGTCTTCATTTTTGTTAAATCAACTTGTATCGTTATTCAAAATATATTTATTCTTATGATTACGTACTAAAATAATTCAAGAGATCATTTTGAAAAATATGGCATGGAATTGATGAAGTGAAATTTATTTGACACACAACGCGCCAAAAATCTCATGACAACGCGAAACGCACTTTTGTATATTGTCAAGTGTGCCTCAAAATTGTTTTATTTCTGAAATGAACTTAATCGTTTTGAATTACTTTATTAATATCATTTACATATACTGTAGCATTTAAAGGCTGAGACTTAAAAAGTAGCGATACCCATACTTAAAACTTATCCCTCATAAGGGTTAAAAATATTTTTTATGTTTTGTTAACCCACGGTCAACTTAGGCTTGTTTCAACTAATAATTCCCAAAATTCCAATTCACAAAAATTTGGAGTCGCCGACTGAAGGACAGGCAAAATTTGAAGTTAACACAACTACAAATATAAATCTTTTGCAGTCAGCACTTACAAGTGAAAAGTAGCAGTTTTTTTATACATCTTAGGCTTCTAGGTATCATCCATTCATAATATAAATTTTAATTAGAGTTATTTGAAATACTTTCCTAAATTAATAAAATTTGTTAAATTGCTTAGTGGTCACTGAACATTTTTAACATTTCACTAGCGATTTATGAAAGTAAACTGCCGAAAAAACAAAACATTCAATGCTCTATCCAACTTATGGAAACCGTCTTTTCAACTCCAATCAACCAAGGCGCTCACATCAACGCATTTGCAAATTCTGTTACAGATGTCCTTGGGCGGTGGTGATTGCTTAACATCAGGTGAGTCGCTCGCACTTTTGTTAGCCTACTTCATAAAAAAAACTACAAAGCTTAGGTAGCCCCTAGCACTGAAAGATGCGCTTTTATGATATTATAAAAAATGCAAGACACAAGCTACTAACTCTAACAAACTTATTTATGACCACTTAGGAGAAAATGAAAAAAATAGATTTTTTTTATGGAGTATTAAAAAAGTGAGAATTCATTCAACTTCTTTAATATCCACTTTGCAACGTTGATAAAATTAGTTCAAGATATATTAATAAACGATTTATTTACTTGACAAATCTTCAAACACCTGGGAGTAAAACCAAAAAACATCTGTACGTAACAATACGTATACAAACCCGTCAAGGCAGTTTAAAACTGCTGCTACTGATTTTATAATGGATGTCTACATTCCTCCTGTCACTAAATATCTTAGAATATGAATATTTGTGAAGTGTTACTTTCCCATTTATAACTTAGCTATTCAGATGACGTAAGGGAGCAAGGGAAATAATTCAAAGAAATCCTGTCCGAAAGCAAATATCTCGGGAGATGAAGATAGCACCTAGAACCATATCGCGTATTTTAAAAGATGACTTGCAGCCTATAAGAGACGCACTGATCATTTCTTAACTGATAATTCAAAAAAGAATAGGGTGGTAAAATCAAAACAACTACTTAAGCGGTGCGCAAAAGGTTTACAATTGAGCAATATTTCAACGAAGAAATTGACCGTATGATACGTTTATGCTGAAAGCTCTAAATAAGCATGTGGGCATTATCCGATTTCAGTGATGGTTTGGCCCCACCAAATTAAATTAGCTATGAAGGAGTGACCAAGCCACACTTTTGTGAAAAAAGTATCAAAACATCGGCACAAGTGTATCAGGATACCATTCTTGAGAAGGTAGTTAAGCCCCTTAACAACCCCATGTTCAATAACCAAAAATGGTCCTTTCAGCAAGCCGGGTCATAAAGCTCAATCCATCCAATCTTGGTTAGAAACGACCATTCATCAGAGCTGAAGATTGGCCGTCATCTAGTCCTGATATTAATCCACTAGATTATGATTTATGGTCAGTTTTAGAGAGTAAGGCTTGCTCTAAACGCCATGATAATTTGGAGTACCTACATCAATCCATACGATTGGCAGTGAAGAATTTTCCCATAGAAAGAGTGCGTGCTGCTATTGATAACTGGCCTCAACGTTTTTGTATTGCAGCCAATGGAGACCACTTCGAATAAGATTTATAAATTTTTAATGGCGGTATATTAATGTATTAAACTAACACACTGTAATAGTAATAAATGTTACGTACAATAAAAAAAATGTTGTTTTTCTTTGTAACAATATTTATGGCAAACTATTATTGATATTGTGAAAGTTAGATGAGATTCTGGTATTAAAGTACGTACATTTGTATTTCCAGTAACTCATTATGAAGTATTTCCAGCTTTATTATTATTGATTTTATTTTAATTAGAGGTGTTTTCACAAACACGTAACGAGGTAACTCTAGGATGCATAGGTGTTCACCGCAGTATTAAAATAAGTGACATAAAATATTATAGTTAATCAAATGTCCTTTTTACAACAAAACTTTGACCTTAAGTAATACACAATTTTATTTAAACGCATCATTTATGTATACGGCAGTTGAAGTTTTCTAATTCCAACAATGACATGAATAGATTCGGAGGCAGATGTGCTCTCGTTACCACACAACGGTGCGGGTGAACGCATAAGGGCTATATTTAGCCTACAAAAAGGCACTATGGTTATTGTTGCGCACCCTAGTAAATCACACAAAGGAAGGACTTCGAGGCAAAAAAAAACTTAATTTCACGAGGGAACCATCCCCGGCTCAACCTTTAGTTAGGGGAGACGGTTGGAAACATAAATTACATTGTAACAAAAGTAATATTATTTGAATGCTAATAGAAAAATGCGACCGTTAATAAAACTTATTATTACTATGTAAATTAAGCTTATTCGTTAAACTGAATACTATGTAATAATAAATTCGTTTTGTTTGAAACAATCATCAGTTTTAAACTTACTTTATTTTCTTTATATCTACTCAAATCGCAGATACAATACTCTTTGAATAGTTTGTCGTAATACTTTTTGGCAAGTTGCTTCTCCCAAGTATCAGCAACATCATCGTCTTCCCAGAGAAACTTGTGGTTTTCTCTTATGATGTCTAAGTCAGTACGATCTCTGGAGGTGTTTCGTTTAAGATTCGCAGTGGAGCCTCTTTTATTTAAACAATATATGTTAACTAAATACTTATGTAACTCATATGGATTTAAATTACGCAATCTGGCCGACATCGTTAGCGTAACCTAGAACAAAGGGAAAACGACCTATTTAGTTTTAAAATTAAATAAAACATTATTTGCAACAAACAACTCTTTAATAAAATCGACAATTACAGTTTTTTTTCATAAAACAGTTATAATTCATATTAAACGGGTCTTAATCTAATTGTCATGATGAGTTTATAACAAGGTGCATTTTCGATAAATAGTAAAAATTGTGGTTTAATATAGGCGTCAATAAATATAAGGTTTACTTTGTGCATGAGTTAATATCTACTCTGAATATTATTGTCAGTCTTGTAGATTTTGTGTTTTTATTTGGCTCAATCCATATTCTTAAATCTAAAACAAGTCATGCAGCTAAACCTCTAAATATTTAAATATAATAAATATATTAAAAATGTAATTATTGCCTATTCCTAAGAATATAAAACATGTCATAAAAATATTGTGGTACAGACAACCAGGTTTTGCTTTTACAAATGTGGCACTGCCGATAAATACAACTTTGGTTTAATAGCCAATTACATAATTTATTTAGATTTAAGTTTAATTTACTATTATTTAATATTATAAAATGTTCTGAAATAAAATATTACAAAGTAAGGATGCAGCAATTTAAACATTTGTATACAGAATGATAGTAAATATTTGACTTTGTCATTTATTAAAACTATGATTTTACTAAATACATACATATTAATTGTCACTGTAACACATTGTGATGTTTTGTTCAATATATTTAACTGATTTTACTACATATACTTAACTACAGTAAAATGTATACTAGTTGTTCGAAGTGGCTAAACTAAACTCTTTTTCTGAGACCATTACACAGGAAATAATTTTGGTGCCTTAAAATAGTGCTAGTTAAATAATAGATAAAATAAACATAAAATTACTGACTATAGATCCAATTTGGCATGTCTAAATTAAGTTCTAAACAATTTCTAAGTCTAAAAATTATTTGGTATTTCTTGCAATTACAAAGTATAGATTAGGCACATAAGAAATTATTATTGCTTTGGTTACAACACAGTTCAAAAAATTACTTTAAATACTTATCTAAAATTTGGCAAAAGGACACTTCACACAATGGCATTTCTGCCATGAAGTAAAGGTTTACAAAAATATACATTTATATTAAAGCTCTTCAGAGAAGCAGGAACAATTATTTGCTTTAGTGTAAATTTGTTTTGAAACATGAAGGCCTCAATTTTCTATCTTAAGCAAACACTAGAAGTAAGGCTATCGGAATCTTTGGACATTTGACCTATATCCAAAAGTTAATATATCACTTTATCATATCTAAAAAAGGCAACTTTGGATTGAGATATGTGTGACCTATATTAAAGCACCTATGAAGGCATCACCTAACATTAAATGTATCCCAAACATGCATTTATATATCATATAAATAAAATTCTTAAATCAAAAGCAACTACAGCGGCACACCATGAGTGAAACTCACATTAACACACCATAATGACTAAATTATAAACTAGACCATCAAACTTCAATTTGGTATAAAACAAATTTTCATTAAAACCATATGACTAATTATTTTTGGCAATAAGAGAGTCGGAAAACAACATGTTGATGTTAAGAGTAACACATGTGATATTTTGAGTAATATACACTTTTGAAGGACTTACAGATTGTGTAATTTGATTATCATAAATGCATAAGTTTGTAAAATGTGTTACTGTTAACATAAATTTAGAAATGTCAACCATGTGTTTTTTCATGCTTTTTCATGTTATCAGAGCGAGTAAAGGCCTTATCACAGACACCACAGTAATAAGATTTTTGTTTAGTGTGCACTGTCATATGACGAGAGAGTTCGCTCTTTGTTACAAACTTTTTCTCGCAAACAGTGCAGGCATGTTTACGCACATTCAAATGGAACTTCATGTGTATGGATAAAGAACTTGATTGTGAAAATGCCTTATGGCATAGTTCACAAACAAAAGGTCTTTCGCCTGTATGCTTGCGGAGATGATTCATGAAGCCTGTTTTGGTGTAATCTTTTTGACAAAGGTGACAAAAACTTGATTTGGAGTCCAACATTCCAGGGAAATGGCTATTCATGTGTTTTCTAAGCTCCCAATAACTAGGAAACTTCTCTGAGCAAACATGACATGGATATTTCTTTTCCTCAGTGGGTTTGGCACTGCACTCATGAGAAGCAAGTAGTTGTTCACTGGTGAAAATCTGATTACATAGGCTGCAAGTATGACTAGCCTCAGAGTCTGTTGACAGTGTGACCTCCAGGTAGTTTTCAATCGACATAACATTTCCATTGGAACTGTCGGCGTCGTCGATTTGTATGTGTTCAAGTTGATCTTTGTCTTCATTATCTTTGGTATCCATTTTCACTAAATAGTCTCTGTAATCTAACGAACTTTTATCAGAATTATTGTTATCAGGCTCTATAAGATGAAGAACTGGTGATTCGCTCTGTTCTCTGTCCGGCGATGCCTTTTCATTGTCCGAGTTTTCAGGCTTTGATGATACGTTGTTATCGGACTCCCAATCATTTTCAACAATTTCAACGTCCGAATCGGAATCTTCGGCGCTCGAGGCCGAATTATTTACTAAATGGAATCCAATATCGTCAAATCGTAACACATTTGGTGGTAGCTTAACCCCCACGATAGTCTGGATCGCCTGCCATGAAAGCTCCTGGGGGTTGTTCTGCATATTATATCGCACTACTCTAACCTACAAATGAGTTTGTATTTGTTACTACAATTATAGAAGAAAACACTACGATATAGTTTTAAATCAAACAACAACATTACCTTTTATGTGCACGATATATATAACTTTCGTTTAAATAAAAATGCAGATGACACTTATTTTCTACATCTAAAAATATTATGCTATACACTGCACTACACTGCTGTATAAGGATTATGGATGCGTCTTTGTCATTGAATTTGAAATTGATTTGACTTGAAAACAGATTGAAGCGCATCTAGCGCTTTAAAAATATCCGTTATATTTGTTTGAAATTAGTACTAATTGCTTAACATAAATTGATTCAAAATAATTTGTTTTAATGATACTGTTTACAAACAGTAATTAAATTTATTTTTGTAAACTTAGAAAGATATTTGATGATTAGACTAATATCCTCACTATTGTTTATGACAATTTCATTGACTTGTTTTTGTTTATTTTAAGATTTTACTTAGCATTATCTTTGTAATGTTTGTGTACTTGCTATGTATGTAGAATTACTATGACAGGCCATCCGCTTATTATAGTGGCCTCAGTATACTTATCACCGAACAAATGCATTTTAAAAAGTGATGCTCACTCTCGGTAATTCCGTAATTTTAGCCGGCGACTTAAGTGCAAGCACTCTGCTTGGAATAGTTACCAAACAATACAAATAGACGTGTACTCTTTGCCTTATATAATGAGAGCAACCTATCTTTTGATATAATAGGTCCTCTGGATCCCATTAGAGTACCCCCAAATCATTCACAATCTCCCGATATTATTAACACAGCAATTCTAAAGAACATATCCTTACCGCTACATTCTATAGAAGTCCTCAGCGAACTAACTCTGACCATCGTCCGGTCAAATTATTGTTAGGCCAGCCTGGCACGTTAGTCCCCAGGACCAAAATAGTGACTGATTGGAAAAGATTAAAGAAAGTGCTTTAATTAGGGGACTACGAGATCACCCTACCTAAATGACATTCCCGATATAGTAAAAACACCCGACACAGCTTTTTCTGCGATCTCCAAACTCACGGCTCACATACAAACAGTTGTCATTGACTCTACCGAGCGGATCGTTGTGACGAATAATCGTCGATTCAAACTACCGGAGAGTCTCGGAGAGCTGCTAAGGGGAAAAAACGTATCTATCCGGGCATACGACCATTACAGGACTGACGCAAATCGCGCCAGGATGCGCCACCTACAAAGAGAGGTCACAGAGCGCATGTAGAAACCGAGAGGAAAGAGATGGCACATTCGGATGGAAGAGATCTCGCCATCACATACTGCCTAGTGGTAGTTCTTAAATCAGGGAACGTTACACCGATGCCTCCTCTGTCCCTGCCTGATAGTAATAACACGTTTGAAGACGACGAAAAGGCCGAGTGCCTCGCTGACAGCCTTGAGCAACAATGCTTTCCCAGTATATTACCCACTAATCCAGCTAACCTGTCTAAGATGAACTAGGAAGTAGTACGTAGATCCGAAGCTCTGCTAACGGATCTCCCTCTCGAATACATGACGATCGAAGAGGTTACGACCATAATCAAAAACCTTAAAAACCTTCCAGCGCCCAGGCCCGATGCAATATCCAATAAAATTTTAAAAACACTCCTCCACGTTCAAAAGCCATATAAGAACTATATCTAATAAGGCGAAGTTTGTTATGTCCCGCTTTGCACCCCTTACACGTGCCTCTAGCAAAATGTCGTTAAAACGTAAATTACATCTATATAAAACGTGCATCCGCCCCATTATGTCATATGCAAGCGTATGCTTTGTTATTGCTGTGTTATTCCTCAGTCTTGCAAAAGGTGCTCCTTATTACATACGTAATGCCGATTTGCATCTATATCTAAAAATTCCCACACTGTCAGCATATTTCAAGGAAATATCGCTTAGACATTTAAAAAAAAATAATGGCCACTCTAATCCGTTGGGAAGAGCTTTTGGAATTTACTCAGCACCCCCTCGGGATGTGCACCCAAGATTTTGACCCCTTAAAAGGGAACGCCTCCTGCGCCCTCACAAGGGAACGCAAAAGGAATGGAGAACCAGTTCATAGAGTCCGTGAAGATACGCTACCATCACTTAACGGCGGCAGTGCAGGTACCATCTGCACGAGATCGTGTCACACAACACTTTCGCTAATTAACACGCACCCGTTACAGCGGCAAACGCAAGGTCCCAGATTCGCGGCTTACATACGATATCGTCATAGTTGGTAGTATTGAAAATAATCTCGGATGTTGGTGATCGAGCATATATTGCCGAGGTTAAATTCAGTTTGACGACATAAACCTTTTTTGAGTGGTAGGGGTATGTGGCAGTTCCAGGTGGAACGGATACCCACTTAAAAACCCACGTTGCACAAATCAATGTCGCATGTACTTACTAATGTAAAAATGACGATTCATAAGTGCTTGTAAAGGCCTATTTGAATAAAATATTTTGATTTGATTTGATTTGATTTGGGGACACGGGAACACGACAACGCAATCTTCCGCGACCCCGGCGCAACTATGGCCTACTCAGGCCCCTTCTCTAACTATATTGTGTGGTCGTATTGTCCATCTTCCGTCAACAAAGGCCGCGGAGTTGCCACGGAGTGGACGTCATCACTGTGTCATCATCGTGCACCAGCTACGTTGTTTCTCCTGAATCTGCGAGCCGTCCGCTTGCGGGCCTCTTCCGACGAAGCTGTAAAAGCCGCTGGGCTAACAGCGTACTACCACACACAAAAAAAATTGTTACATGACAGCAATGATTGTATTTTAAATTGTTTAAATATCTTTAATTTTGAAGACTTCTGTATGAAAATTTCTGTCGAAGAATTAGAATAAATTATCAATTAGAATAGTGGTTTATCACTGAGACTCAATATATCATGAAGACGATATTATAAGGTCGTTATAATCAGATCACAAAAAAAAATATCTCTATGGTTTTTTATTCTTTCAAATACAATGGTTATTAATAGATTAAGTGAACAAATTCATTATATTGTTATTAAGCACCTACTAAGCTATTGTTCTAAACGCAAATACCGGGCTCACCACAAACTATGAACCTATATAAAAAAACTTGAATATTTGAATTTTGCCAAACTACTGAATGACTTTGACGAGGATTTTTCCAATTTTAAAAGGAAATCAAAATTCTAAAAATATTAAAAGGTGTGTAACACATATACAACATTTACTAACTTATCTGTGCATATAATTGTTTCCCCTTTAGGTGATATGTCAAAGTGACAAATTATTTAAAAATTTCATTCTAATAATTTTTCGCGGGTGAATAATAACACCTGAACTGATATTTAACAGGGTCCTGTGATATAATTATACTAAATGTATTGATTTCATATAAAAAATTGCAATGAATTCCTTAAAAGCTTTAGAGGATTACATTAAATGTAAGGATAATAGTAGAAACTTTACAAATTGTTCCGAAATTCCGATGATCTGCAAAACCGAACCATGTATGTTAGGAGTAGATGAAGCAGGCCGTGGCCCAGTTTTGGGTGAGTTCGTAATATGAAAACCAAAATGGTGGTTTGAATAAAAAAAAAATATAATATTTATTTGTTTCAGGTCCAATGGTGTATGGAGTTGCCTTTTGCCCCTTGAGTCAAACAATGGTTCTTCAATCACTAGGATGTGCTGATTCGAAAGCACTAACAGAAGAGAAACGCGATGATATTTTCACGAAAATGTTGACAGAAAGTGAATCTAAACTTAATGTTGGATGGAGTGCAGAAATAATATCACCTAATTACATTTCAAATTCTATGTACAGACGTGCAAAACATTCGTTGAATGAGGTAACTATTGAAGGTAGAAATAGGCAATTGTGGAAAATTAGTAATTTTTAAAAATTACTTGCTGTTAATTATTTTATTTAGAGTAAACAAATGTTGAGCCCAGGAACTTGGTATAATTAAAACGCTACTACTTTTCTAGTGGAGAATTATATATATTGTATTTCAAACATCTAAAAGACTTGTAGAGACTGATTATACCTTTTCAAGGAATGAATTCACTTATTTCATTATGTTTCACATTTTTGTTCTTAAATTTTACATTGATTGCTATTAAAAGCAGTTGCAAAGATTACAACAAAATAAAAAAAATACAAATATACATTTATTTATGAAATAAGGTTCTATTTTTCAGAGGTTAATTTAGTTTTCATGTATTTTTCATTATTTTTTTTTAATTTTCATATATTTTCGAATACATGAAAATAGAGAGATTTAGTAGAGCTATAGTTTAAACAATAAAAAAATTGCTTAAGTTTGTGAAAGTAAAAATCTGTTATAAATTACAGGTATCAATGAACTCGGCTATCAGTTTAATAAAGAAGGTAATTGAAGACGGAGTAAATTTAGTAGAAATATATGTTGATACTGTGGGTCCCCCTGAAAAATACCAAGCAAAACTATCAGAAATTTTTCCATCTATTAAAATTACAGTAAGTAGTCTTGGCTAACAGTTTAATAAAGAAGTTAGTTGAAGACGGACTAAATTTAGTAGAAATTTATGTTGATACTGTGGGTCCTTCTGAAAAATACGAAGCATTACTATTAAAAAAAATTTCCATCTATTAAAATTACAGTAAATAGTCCCAAAGACCAGTATAAAAAATAATTATCTTATTGGTACCCACTTCCAATATTATTTTTATTCCTACATGTATTTGAACACAACAGTGAGGAGTCAGATATATAAAAAAAACTGAATAGTAAGTTAGTTAATTCACTTGTTGTATAGTAATGGTATTTAATTTTTTTAACAGAGCAACTGTTGAATTTTTTGCCCACTTTTCTCAAACAAACTACATACCAAGCTGGAGGTAGCTTCTTTGTGAATTGAGATGCAAAAATTAACATTCATAAGTGTTAATTGTAAAGTCATATTTGATTAAATATGTTTTGATTTGATTCTAATTAATAAGGCTAACAGAATAAGTGATTGAGTATATTCAATTTTGTTGTTATAGATGGCTTTTTGAACTTTGTGTTGATATTACCAAGGGCTGAACATTAATGTACAAAAACAAAATTTGGTGTTTTCTTTGCTGTGTTTATGTATCATCAATAAATTAAGGGTAAATTGGAGATAATTGTATCTCCAATTTACCCTTTATTATTGTAATTTTACAGCCGCTAAAAATGTCTTTACCTCAACCGACTTACCTTCACTCAGGTTGCAAAGAAAGCTGACTCAATATATCCAATAGTGTCTGCTGCCAGTATTGTTGCAAAAGTAACAAGAGATCATGCACTCAAGGTATGGAAATTTAAGGAGGGCTTGGACTTGGATCACACTCAATTTGGTAGTGGATACCCTGGAGGTAAATAATATGTAGTTTTTATAATATCTAGATGTTGATATGATCTTTTAGGGAATGCTGGCAATTGTGCAAGTTGTTCTTGTGGTAGTGAGTGATGACCTGAATGTGTTACCATGTTATTTGAACTATACTGTATGAATTGCGATCAACAAGCAGACCTTTATAACTTAGCAGAAGCTATAATCAGAAATGGCCATAGTTGGCTAAAAGGATTGTTGATGTTGTGCTCCATCAGGACGTAATCAGGCTACACATGTTTATAGTGACTTGTCAGAAACGCTTAGAGTTTGGTCGGGAAGTTATGATGCATCAATCATGTAATCCTGACATGGCAATACAACATTATCATGTTTTTCTTGCATTATAAAACTTGCCTAGTAATGAGAAATCAGTTTGAGGAGAAAATTGCAAAAATGGTTTACCAAAGTTTTTGCCAATAGTGACTAAAACTTAGAGGCATTATAAAGATACCTTTGAAATGGTAACAAATTATATATTAAAACGGTGTCTATTTGATCATGTCATTCACATAATAATAATGGATTTCTTTGTCCCCAACCTGTTAGGCCCAAGTTACTGTACCATGCAATGGACTAAAACAGCAGATGATATAGATTTATAGCGTTTTATCTGAATTTACCTCCCCTTATTTATCGAATTGTGGTGTTGGACCTCCTATTCGCATTGTAGACAAATAAAAATGTAAACATCGTCAAATGACGTTTAGTTAGTTAATCAAACATTGTATTTATTAATCAGACATTATATTAATTAATCAAACATAATATTTACTTTTAACTTGTATTTAATATTTAAGATCCGCTGACAAAGAAATTTATTCGCGATCAAATCGACAACGTTTTCGGATACCCGTTGCTCGTAAGGTTCAGTTGGTCGACAGCGGAAGTAATGCTGCAAGAGAAAGCTGCAACATGTACTTTTGAAGAAGTCGAAGAAGCGAGCCCGAATAAAAAAACAGCTGGCACGCATTCCATTAGCTGTTTCTTTTCCCCGAAAGATGAGAAAAAATCGAGGAAAAGACACAAATTTTTCGAAGAAAGATATCTGACAGTCACCAATGCGTTTGAGTGATGAATAAATATTATTATAAAGGCAATAAACGTAATGAAAGACTGCAACACAGTTGTATTAATATGCGAAACCATAATATGTACCGAAATTATGTTTTTATATTTCCACTGTTAATTTTAAAAACTCAGATGGTTGAGATGTATATCATTAACACATTACTAAGTCGATAGTACCTAGTCTAGCCATAAATTCTGTTACTGGCTGTTTACATACATTTAAAAAAATATATTAATTTGAATTTCGAACATAAGCTTCTACGATAAAAAAATAGACTTCTTTCCCGCCATTATTCTATCTTTTTTGTTTTGAAAATGGAATGGGGCACTAAAGAGAATAAATAGGATTACAATTGCACTGCACAAAGTAGGTAAGGAGCCAGCCGACATTTTTGATACATTGAAAAAACTAGGGATTAGCCGAATGTTTGTGTATCGT
>DWHO01001173.1:0-16306 GCA_018247575.1 Eurytides lysithous rurik
CGGGCACGGCCAGGCACAGGTGCGAGCACGGCAGCCGCGAGCAGGCCGCGCGTTGCGCGCCCGTGCCGTTGTAGCGCCGCGGGTGGTAAACTGCGGGCACACGCATGGCGGTCAACGAAAGTATCCTCCAATACAAAATAACTGACTAAATGAATTGCAAACGGACCTTTTACAGCCGATGGATTGACTAGATCTTTGGAGATGATGAAAGGCACTCCTCGTCCGAACTTGTCCTGTTTCACCAGCTCGCCCGTGTCCCTCGTAACCCAGTACAAGGATGACTCGAAAACATCCAGCGACAGGGGATGCTTCAGCATGTCGCCCTTCAGAATCACCTTCCTGTTAGATCCGTCGTGCCTCATCATCTCGATGGTGTTCAGCTTGGTGTCAGCCCAGTAGATCGCGTGGTCCATGGCGTGGTCTATGGCCAAGCCGGTGGGATGCCTGATGTTCTCCGTCACCACCGGCCTCCTCTTGGAGCCGTCCATCCAGGCTATCTCGATCTTGGGCGCCGAGCCTGCGTCCGCCCAGAACATGCGGCCCATCTGCGGATCGAGCGCCAGCGACGTGGGACTCTCGATGCCGGCGGACACCAGAGCCCTTCGGTACCTTCCGTCGGTCCTGGCGACCATGACGCGGCCTCTCGGCTTGGACCCCGTCCTATCCGTCTCAGTCCAGTATAGATTGTCCCCGACGTAGTCTACGGCGATCGCAGTCGGTTTCGAGTTGCCCTTCATGTTCAGATCCTGAGCGAAGCCCGTCTTGACTTGTCCGTCTAGCGCGTTGACCATGTACGACCGCTTGATGGTCTTCTCGTAGCTGTCCGCCCAGAAGATCATCTCCTGCTGCGGGTCGTAATCGATGGCCTCTATCCTCTTCTCCGAATTTATCACGTCGAACTCCTCGTTCTTGTCTTGGACGAAAGCTTTTATGACGGGTCCGTTCGCGAACATCAACACGACGTCGTCCTCGATCGCTTTACATACTCCGGACAGATTGTCAGACAACCTGAAGAACATACCACATAGTGTTAGCTTTTGTGAATAATATGATAAAAGTGAAAATATAAATGTGATAGAGACAAGAGGCATATTCTACTGGTAAGGAGTAGGGGAATTTTACACGTTCACAGATGAAGATATAATCACAAAATATTAAATGTTATAAATTTTATCTGGTCTAACAGACAAGCAAATCCCATCCTCTTTGGTCATGAAAAAAATTTCCAGGCCGTCTAATAGAATAGCGTATGAAAGAGGCATACTGGAAGCCTTGGCGGCATGCGCAGCTGTAGCTCCCGTTGAGGTTGTTGCAGAGATGGCTGCAGCGGTGGGTGCCGGCAGAGCACTCGTCCACGTCCACGCACTTCTTGCTGTCTCCCGCCGCGATGATGTAGCCCGGGAAGCAAGTGCAGATGTAGCCGCCCGGCGTGCCCGCTGGGGTCGTGATGTTAGTGCAGAACTGTTCGCAGCCACCTGTAAGACAAAGGTTCAGTTGTCGAAAAATTGGTACATCAAAAGTTTAATTTCCTTTATGAAACGTCAACGGCGGATCAGAGACTCGTGCACCATTGAAGCTCGTGAACATTTGTTCACAAGCTTCAATGGTGATCGCTGGCCAGCTAGTGAAGTGTCTCCCAAACAGTTAAACCAAACAGGCTTGGTTGACCCATCCTTCTGTATACTATCTGAAAACTTACACAAATCGGGAAAACGTTTCGTTTGTAAGGAACTCTTGTAGACAGTACTGCTACCGTTAAGGAAGAATTGAATTAGGCCGACGCGTCTGGCCTGCACTCAAGAGCCGAGACGTGCCGGAAGGGAAAGTCCTTTGTGCAAGAGACCTTTGTCGTGGGCGTCGCAGGTGCGGTCTGCGTGGCAGCCGAGCTCGTCGGAGGCGTCGCCGCAGTCGTCGCGCAGGTCGCAGAGCGCGGCGCGGGGCACGCAGCGGCGGTTGGCGCACTGGAACTGCGCCAGGGGGTCGCAGGGCCGCGAGCGCGACGCGCACAGCGTCATGTTGTTCTCGTCCGAGCCGTCGCCGCAGTTGTCCACGCCGTCGCACACCTGGTACCTGCGTCGTCGCACCGCGTTAGACCGGCTCAAGCGAAACAACTGCTCTTTCTTTGCATTTCATCATCAAAAGAGGCTTAATGCACTAATGTTCCTGTGTCGCAGGAGTTGTAACAAACATACGATACGATGGACACAAATAATACTCAACCTACGAACAACTATCGAAATTGCGAAAGAAGTAGCAGTTAGTTCGCAGCAGTAAGCAAGGTAGATTCAATCCTAACTACGCCATCTATGTTATTATTTATTTTCCCCCAGGAGTATATTTCGTCTTTGCAAATCGTCCTACGACATTTACTTAATAAATTTGATGATTCAATTACTTTTGGACGATCTTCGTTAAATGCACCACTAGTTTAAGAAATTGCTCCCTATACAAATTGAAATGCTTCATATTTTTTTTTCTCAAATTTGTAGATTTTTTTCCGATATAGAGTTTGAGTTTACCGCCGAGTACGATATTCATTAAGTATTTTTAATATCGTTTCCGCTCACTGATCAAATTATATATAAAAAGTTGTCGTGTTTAATATATTGCGATATATTTAATTTTATTCTTATTCCGAGAAATTAAAAAAAAAACCCTATCCTGAGTGAGCATACCTGGGAACGCAGCGGTGATTGTCGCAGTGGAAACGACGTAAGGTATCGCAATTGAAGTTGGTGCAGATGGCGGCAGCCTCGTCCGAGCCATCGCCGCAGTCGTCCGTTCCGTCGCAGAGGTCCGACTGCGACACGCACAAGTTGTTCGCGCACTGGAACCTAATGTCACGAAAGAGAATATTAGAAAACAGTTCGTAAGTATAATCAAATTAGGCGAAAATTTAACGCCATTTTACCTGCTCTCAGGACAGTATCTGCCCCCAGGATAACGTGGCGGGCATCCGATTTCGTCCGACAAGTCCCTGCAGTCCCTATCGCCGTCGCACCTGAAGTAGGCCGCGATGCAGTGCCCGGATTTGCATTGGAACGTGCCGTTCTTGCACTTGAACCCGCCGCAGTCCGACTCGTCCGTGTTGTCGCCGCAGTCGTCCTCGTGGTCGCAGCGCCACCTCGACGAGATGCACTTGCCGTTGCCGCACTTGAACTCCGACTCCGAGCACTCCCTGTACTTGTGTTGGCACACCGCTTCGGCCTCGTCGCTCCCGTCGCCGCAGTCGTCGGTGAAGTCGCAGAGCCACTGCTTCGGTATGCAACGCTTGTTCTCACAAGTGAAATCCGTTTCCGCGTTGCAAGTGGGGCAGTTCTCTGGCAGTTCGTCGGACCCGTCCCTGCAATCGTCCTTGCCGTCGCAGAAGAGCCATTTGGGTATGCACCTGTAGTTCGACTGACCGGGACACCTCCTCCATCCCGTCGTGCAGTTCTTCTGACGGCACATGTACGCGGGCTCGTCGGAGTCGTCGCCGCAGTCGTTGTCGAAGTCACACATCCACAGTTTGGGTATGCAGCGGCCGTTCTTGCACGAAAATTCGGTGTCCGGATTACAGGGCCTATTGTGGCACATCGCTGGGTCTTCATCGCTGTTGTCCTTGCAGTCAGTGTCGCCGTCACATTTCCAGCTGTCCAGTATGCACCTACCGCTTGTCTTGCATTTGAACTCGAGAAGAGGACACTCGTGCAGGCACTCGGCTTCGTCGCTTCCGTCGCCGCAGTCATCTGTACCATCGCATATGGTCGCCGCGGGGGTGCAGTTGGTGTTCTTGCATTGGAAGGATCCGGCTCTGCAATGTCTGACGGGGCAAGTGTTCGGCTCGTCTGAGCCGTCCATACAATCTTTTTCGCCGTCGCACTTCCAAAACCATGGTATGCATTTCTCGTCTCTTCCGTTGCACCTATGTTGGCCGTCTGTGCAGTTAGCTATACACGTCTTCATATCTCGTGATAAGTAGAACTGATTGGGGCACGCGCATTTGTATGTGGTCGCTCCCTCTTCGCCATAACCCTCTATATTCAAGTAGCTGGATTCATGAGGCGGGGCGATGAGGCAAAGGTGAGAGCAGCCACCGTTATTTGTTCCACAAGGATTAGGATACGTTAACTGTCTTAAAGGATGCACCACGTGAATATCGTATGGACGGTGTGTAGTATTTCTTAGTACTGTAAGCTTTTCTCCTGAATGTTTATTGGCTTTGCTTATAGCTTTCAGATTCCAGTCCGTCCAATATATTTCGTCGTCGAATAAGCTAAGAGCGAATACGTGTGGGACTTTAGAGCCGGACAGTACTACATGTCTATGACGGCCCTCCAAGTCCGCTGAACCAATATAATCTAAGTGAGCATCAGCCCAGTATATCCTGTCTGTGAAATAATCGATCGTCAATGCATTTGGCCAGGCGATATCATCTTCCCAATTCAATATGGCCGTAAAGTTTGAACCGTCCATTCCGATTTTGCCTATGTAGGCTTGTAAATGCCACGATGTGTAATACAAATATCCGGTACCGGGGTGTACCACAATTGCACGTGGATCTGCGATTCCAGTCTTTAGGGTCTTCCTTCTAGTACCGTCTAGTTCGGCGACGTCTAAGTTCTTCGAATGGCGATCTAACCAGTAAATCTTTCTTCCTATCCAATCGATAGCGATACCTTCCAGCCCATGAGAATCGTGTCTGATCACAACTTCCTTCGTTGGATTTGGGTCTGAATAGTCCGACCGGTATATCGTTTTCGCAGAAACATCAGCGAAGTACATCTTTTGCTCCCTGATATCGAAATCTATAGCGACAACGTTCATCAAATCTTGATGCACCAAGTTATACAAGGAGGCGTCGGTAGACATATTTCGCACGTAGTATTTGTTGGTAAATATAATCCACGCTGTCGTGTTGTCCTTTCTCTTACAAGTGCGCTCGTCGGCTTCCCTTTCATAGTATTGGTCGTTACATTTGCAGTAGTAGGAACCGGGAGTATTTGAGCAGTACTGCGAACAAACTCCGGGCGTTTCCACACACTCGTCGATATCAGCGCACGCCTTTCCATCGGCGAGTAGTTTGTAGCCTTCATTACAATCGCAGTAGAAGCCTGTCAAAGTGTCGACACATTTGTGGCCGCATTGATTGATTTCTAGTTTGGTGCATTCGTCGACGTTGCAATGTGCCGGCTCGTCAGAATCATCCGTACAATCCGAGACTTTGTTGCACACGAGACGGTTGTCGATGCATTGATCATTGTTGCACTTAAACTGACCAGTGGGACAAGTCTTATTTTCCTTTTTGCATCCAACTTCGTCTGAATGATCACCGCAATCATCCTCGCCGTCGCATCTAAAGTGGTTTCTGATGCACTTGAAATTCTGACATTTAAATTCTTGGTCTGTGCATTGCTTATATACATTATTGCAGTGTTTGCCCTCGTCCGAGCCGTCTCCGCAATCGTTGTCGTGGTCGCAGACCCAGCCCGGGTTGATGCACCTGCCGTTGTTGCATTGGAACTGATCTTCGGAGCACGGTGTCGGCGTCGAGCAGTGGTGGATGGTGGCGTTCTCGTCCGTGCCATCGATGCAGTCCGGGTCCCCGTCGCACACCCACTTCTTAGGTATGCATTGGGCGCGATTCCAGAACTTGTTTTCCTCGCAGGTGTACTCGGTCTCGGGGTCGCATTTCCTCTCGTTGCACTGGTGCCGGTCGTCCTCGTCGCTGTTGTCGAGGCAGTCGTTGTCGCCGTCGCAGATGTAGATGCGCGGTATGCAGTTGCCGTTGTCGCACGTGAACAGGTCTCCGAAGCAGGTGCGCCCTTCCGAGCGGCAGTACTCTGGCGGCTCGTCGGCGCCATCGCCGCAGTCGTCGTCACCGTCGCAGTACCACGTGGCGGGAATGCAGCGGTGGTTGGGGCAGCGGAAGCTGTTCTGCGGACAAGTTCTCTGCGCGCAGTGCAGCGGATCCTCGTCGGAGTTGTCACCGCAGTCGTTGTCGCCATCGCACAGCCAATACGGCTCGACACATATGTTCGTCTTTTCACATTTGAGATGGTTCGTGGGACAGGTGGTGTTCCTCGGGCATCGCTCGTGTGTTTCGTCCGAAGTTATGTTGTCCTTGCAGTCGTTGATTCCGTTGCACACTTGAGACATGGGTATGCAACGAGAGTTAAGGCAGGTGAATTCTCCTTCGGCGCAAGGCGGGTATACGCAGCCTTCTTCGTCGGAACCGTCTTTGCAATCGTTCTCGTGGTCGCACTTCCAGGACTTGAAGATGCAACGGCCGTTGTTGCAGCGGAATTCATTGGGCGAGCACGAGTGGTAGGCGCAGTAGTTCTTGTCCTCGTCCGAGTTATCTCCGCAGTCGTCGTCTCCGTCGCAAGACCACATCCGACTGATGCACTTACCATTGGCGCAGAAGAACTTGCTCGAGTCGCAGGTGATGTTCTTCGATACACACATACGACCTTCGTTTACTAGTTTTGTGTTATCGTCGCATTTGCATTCGACGGAGTTGTTTGGCGCCGGGTGGCAGCTCTGCGCGCAGCCTCCATTGCTTATAAGGCACGGGTTTTTCTTGCATGATTGTCTGCTGGTACTATAAATGTGTATATCTCTCGGAGAATCTTCCAAACGCTTAACCATTTCTACCATATTGGCACCGGTATGTTTTTCAGCTCGATAAACACCCCGGAGTTGCAGATCGGTCCAGTAGATATAATTTCTGAACACTGTAATAGCAAATGGATATATTGTCGCAGATATCAAAACTTCCCTGTCAGAACCGTCCATTTTCGATCTTTCAATTTTCTCTCTGACGGCATCCGTCCAATAGAGCATATTCTCGTCAAAATCGATCGTTAACCCGCTCGGCTGGGACAAATCTTTGTCGATGATAGCCTTCTTAAGGGAGCCGGCCATTGTCGTTCTGTAGATCTTTCCAGAGGTTCCGAATCGGCCCCAGTCGGTGTAGTACAAAGTACCGTTACAAGGATCTACGACAATTGCCCTCGGCCGCTCCACTCTTGCGATCATAACGAGCTCAGTACCGTCGAGATTCATGGCATAGATGGAATTATTCGAACTGTCAGTCCAATAAATTTTTTTCTGAGTCCAGTCGTAAGAAATTCCCTCCGGGTTTATGTTTTTACTGATTATGTTTTGAATATTTTCCGAGTCCGGGTTGAGGGATGACATCCATGCAATACGAGCCCACGGCCTGATCTGAGTGAAGAATAGTTTATTATCGGCATAATCGAATTCTACCCCAACTACATTCGTCAGATTGGCGATGGGTTTGAACGGTACTCCCGTTGATTTAGGATCCAAGTTCACGGCACGGATTTCGGTCCTTGTTGTGAATACAAGGTATTCATCCACAACATCGCACTTTTTAGGGTTGCTTGCCGATATTTGTCCTGTTGAGCATTCACACCTGTGCGTATAACCCTTATTTGCTTCTGGAGGGTAGCTGAAGCACAGTTGGTCGCAGCCACCGTTGCCAAGTTTTCGGCAAGGATTGTTATCATCAGTTGGCTGATTGTTAACGTCAAATATGACAATATCCCTCAATTTAGGCAGATTGGTTCTGAGTTTTTCTGGCATTGACATATTTCCCGGTAGTTTGGATGCTTTGTATATCGTCTGTAGATTTCTGTCTACCCAATAAACATTTCCCGTGTGGATCGCAATGCCCATGGGATTTGGGAGATTCGATCTGATTAACTGCCTGTTACCTCCATTATACGATATCTTCTGTATCTGGTCCAATTTGGAATCGACCCAATATACGTCGTGGGTCAACATATCGATGGTCAAATCTCTAGGGTTTGAAATCCCGGAACTAACAACAGTCTGCCAGCTGCTGCCATCGAGGTATGCTTTTCCGATTCTCGGATATTGGCCATAATCGATCCAATAAAGAAGCCTCTTCAGAGGATTAACGGCAAGCTCTCTTGGTGCGTCCATTGTCGTCTTAACTAAAACTTTCCTATGAGAACCGTCGAGCCAGCTCATCTCTACGTAATTCTCGTGTGGAAATACGTTGGTGAAATACAAATTACCCGCAACCCAGTCAATGGCCAGGCCTCGGATACCGTTGCTGCCGATTCCGTCTTTGACGACATGTGTTAGTTCGGTGCCGTTGGGCCGCACGCGGAATATGCCGTTCCATTGTCCACGGTTGAACTCGACCCAGTATATAAAGTTGTCGGCGAAGTGGACGTCCACGTGCAATATATGATGACCCTGCCCCGTGACCGGCACCATCGCCTCGGCGCTGCCCTCCAAGCTGTAACCACGGATGAGATCCAGCTGGGAAACGACAGCGAACGTTTTGTATGGGACACAATTGACCTCGTTCTCCTTCCTGTAGCCGATCGAGCAGGAGCAGATGCGCGAGCCACCTTCACTCGGTATGCAAATTTGTTCACATCCGCCGTTGTTCAACGAGCACGGATGGTGGTGCATCATCTTTCTCTTCTGGAATATCGTTATCGATTTCAAATCGCTTTCATTGTCCAGGATAACTTTAATGTTATCGCCGTTGGGAAGGTCGGCTTTGATTATTTTCTCGTGTCGGGGGTCCAGGACGTACAAACGTGAATCTAGTACAGCGATGACCTTTGGATAAGAGATGGCGTTGGCTTCAGTCAAGATTGTCTTCCTGTCGTTGCCTTCGGTGTCCACACTGTTGATACTAGCAGGGAATTGCGTGCTGAAGTAGACAATCTTCTTTTCGATGTCGACCGCTACAGCTTCTGGTCTCTCTATGGCATCGACCAGAATTACTGGATTCGTTCCATCCATGTTCACTTTTCCGATCTTTGCTGGGACACCATAACCTCCTTCGTCGGACCAATATATTTTCCTGTAACACAAGTTGATATCTTGATTTATTTAAAATGTAAATAATTAAAAAAATATTTGAAAATATAAAGTTATAGAATTGACTTATAATTAACTAAGTTTAAACTTAATTCAAAAAGGACTTGACGAATACTATGATATATTTTCAAAATGATATATATATGTGTGTCGTCAAAACTTACCCTTCGGTCGGGTCTAAGCATAGGTTTCTCGGTTTCGCAATAGATGTCTTGCTGCCGTCGTTTGCGAAAACAATCGTCCTGTATTTAACTTTTCCATCTACACGAATGAGCTCGATGTTGTTTGTGGCTCTGTTCGTCATAAACAAGTTTCTGCCGAGCCAGTCGAAGGCGATGGCCGAAGGCGCCCCGACGATACCTGTGTCCGGTCCGAAGAATTCAACTTTATTTCCTCCGCCATAAGGCATACTATAGATTGTGCAGTTCTCGTCGTCTTCGCTGTCACCGGAGATGGACTGGAGCCAGTACAACATGTGACCTTGTCGATCGTACTCCAACTGTACGCCGCCTACAAAAAATTATTTAGAAATTTTAAATCAAAACTAAGTAAAATAATTGCAAGAAGGTAAATAATTAATAAATTAATAATTAATGACTGGCCCGTTGGTTTAATGATTAGTGCTCCTGACTGCAAAGCCAAAGGTCGTAGGTTCGATTGCCATCTAGGATAAAACATTTGAGCGATGAGCATATGTATTTGTTCTGTGTCTGGGTGTTAATTATCAATATAAGTGTATATGTCAAAATAAATAAGAACATATATATCAATTGTTTGGTTATCGCAGTACAGGCTCTGCGTTATTTGGGGTCAGATGACAATGTGTGAGATGTCCCATAGTAAAAAAACAACTCATACCTTGGATTCCTACCACTGAAGAAAGTTGTCCTGCTCTGCCTGAACCGTCAGTAGATATATCAATAATTTGAGATCCTTTTAGAACCATCAAGTAAGCGGATTCCTCTGAAAGAAATTGGAAAAATTAAGAATAACAAATAGCAATAAATAATCTAAATAAAATATTTCAATAAAATAAGGAACATTATGTCAAACCTTCAATGCATTTTCCGTCGGGCAGCAACTTGAAACCAGGCTTGCAGATGCAAGTGTGTTGCACTGTTTCATTCGGGCTGAGCAGGCACAGATGTTCGCATGTGTTTTCCTTGCAAGGTGATGGGTATTGCGGCTGGAGTGACGGATGATGGACGTGGATGGAAAGTGGCTGAGAGATCAGGTGGGAGACCACCGTCTGGTTTGTGCCCTTGAATTTGTGAGCAGATAGTACTCTGTTCAACTGGCGATCTGTCCAGTACAAAGTATCTTCGAAGAGCGTCAACGAATGCGGATGCAACAGGTAATGGCTGCCCGCTAAAACTTGTTGCCTTCCCGTTCCGTTGTAATAACAGAAATCGATGAAATCTAGCTTGGAGTCGGCGAAGTACACTCTCTGAGTGGCGGTGTCCAGGGTCAAGCCGTTGGGCCAATATATTTTGGTGGTGATGATTGCGGACCGTTGGGTGCCGTCCATTCCGACTCTTTCGATTCGAGGATTCTCTCCCCAGTCCGTCCAGAACAACCATTTCGCTGTCGGTGCGGGATCCAGGCACATTCCTCTCGGCTGCGTGATGTTGCCGCTCAGCAGGGTCGTCCTTGCGCTGCCGTCCTCTTTGGCCACTTCGATAGTGTTCAATTTACTGTCCAACCAATAGATGTTACCGCCCACCCAATCGTAGGCCAGGCCTTCGACCAAGTCCAATCCTGTGGATACGATCACTTGTGGCTCGCTGCCGCGGTCCAGACGCGAGATCTTCTTTAGTTTCATATCAGACCAAAAGATCGTTCCGGTGTGCATGTTGGAGGCGGTCGCTACGACGTTCTCCACATTTATCGGGACTCTTTCCAGGCCTTGTTCGTTTAAGTCGGCGACTAAAATGGAGTGTCTGTTAGATATGATAAGGAAGGCGCTCGAATGGTTATTTGCCTTGCACGAATGTTTATCTGTATTGAGCTGGTAGCCTTCGATGCAGCTGCAGAAGTAGGAACCCTTGGTGTTGGTGCAAGATTGGGAGCAGAGGCCGGGTGGGTCGCACTCGTTAATGTCCTTGCATGTGAACCCGTCAGGTTCCAACTCCTCGCCACCGGGGCAAAGGCAGAGAGGACCGTTTGGAGTCTGTTTACACCCATTAGAGCAGAGGCCGCTTTGGTGCTCACACTCGGCGAAATCACAGCTAGCACCTGGAATTTTTAATAAATTAGTATGAGAAATAAAGTGCTTGAAATAGACTTAATGTAAGCAAGAATAGAAATAAATACCTTCATCAGCTCCGTTGGGGCAATCGAATTTGTTGTCGCACACTTGCGTAAGGTTTACGCAACGACCCGTAATTTCTGGACACTGCCATTGGCCAAACGGACACCTAAAATTAACGTTCATTATTTTTCATACGACAAGGTTTCATAACAGAATAAACACGTTGCGATTTTTTGTAGATCATTTATACAATGGGAAATGTTCAAGTCATTGCTAAAATACTGGTATTTTTCTATTTTTGCAGTTTATATATTAGGTCTTAATAATTTTTTCCAATAAACAATATGCTAGAATGTGGGGTGGGTGGGTGTCTAAAATACTGGAAGTATATTAAAGGTCTCTGCGCTTAATTAGTCACTAAATGCCACGCATATGCGATCATTATATCACCAGTAATTCTAAATCCAAGTAGTAATGTAAAAACCCTATGTGATACATTAAAGGGCATTGTTCCTAACGTCAATATGAGGGTAGTGCAGAGGCGATCAGAGTTTTGAACCGTTATGGATAAATATGTCGTTATCCAATGAATTGAATGAAATGACCCGATTGAATGAAATGAGTCATGCCAGGTGGTCAATCGGGCGGTGACAGAGAGAGCGGGCACCTGACGGGCGGCGGCTTGCAGGCGTGCGCGGCGCCCTCGTCGGAGCCGTCGCCGCAGTCGTCCCTGCCGTCGCACACGGAGGCCTTGAACACGCAGCGGCCGTTGTCGCAGCGGAAGTGCTGCGCGCCGCACGCCGCCGCGCCGCACGACGCCGGCTCGTCCGACAGGTCCTCGCAGTCCGGCGTGCCTGAGGGCAGACGCTCCGATGAGGGGCTCCACTCGCTGGCTCACGGCTCGCAGCACGAGGCGCGTTCACTCACCGTCACAGTACCAGGTGCGCGGGATGCAGATGCCGGAGGAGCGGCACTGCACCTGCTTGTCGGGCGCGCACTGGTGCGGGGCCAGCGCGGGGCAGCCCGCCTCGTCGCTGCCGTCGTTGCAGTCCGGGATGCCGTCGCACTTGTACGCCTCCTGACGGCGACACGGGACAATACTTCCGTTAGCGGAGTGAAAGTGTGTCAGACGAATTTTGTCAAGTTTGTTTTGTGTAATACACAAGTTCGTGATGTAAACGGGGTCGCACCTGCACGCACTGCTTGAGGTCGGCGCACTTGAACTGGCTAGCGAGACACGAGACTGGGGGACAATCGGCCTCGTCCTGTTTGTCGAAACAGTCGTCGTCCCCGTCGCACACCCACGAAGCGGGGATGCAGTGGCCCGTGCGGGGACACGTGAACTGTTCACAGAAATGGTATTCGATACCCTAAAGGTTGCAACATAAACGACAGTTACGAGTCTTTTGTTAAGTAAAATAAAGGGGAATAGAATATGATGTGAGGATCTCTCCTGAGGGTGCGGGTACCTGGAAGTAGGCGCAGGTCTTCTCGGCGCAGTGCGCGCCCTCGTCGGAGCCGTCGCCGCAGTCGTTCTCGGAGTCGCACTTCCAGGTGGCGGGCACGCAGCGGCCGTTGTCGCACTGGAACTGCGAGGCGCCGCAGGTGGCGTTGACGCAGCCCGTCTCGTCCGAGAAGTCGCCGCAGTCGTTCTCCGAGTCGCACACGAACGTGGCCGGGATGCAGCGGCCCGACTTGCACATGAACTCCGAGGCGCCGCACGTCGTCTCTGCGCAGTTCATTCGTTCACTTGTTGCCATTGTTGCTTATTGCTATGGCGTTATCGCCCTTCCAACGGGGTCAGAATAATGCTTGTAGAAAAGTTATGCGTGTAAACTATAACTGATAGAATAACTAATTGTGTTACATCCCCAGGTCAATTCTGCAACAATCCCAACCGCTACAATTTTTCTACTCAAGCTTCTTCTTTCTAGTTTCTTATTCGTATATGATTTGCATATTTTAATGAGAACATATGATACTCTGCGGATACTACATTTTTATTTTAATCTTGCAGTTTGTTTAATGAGTTTTATTGGGACGAAATGGACTGTTATGTTTAGAAATTGGTGTGAAAACTAAAAAAAAGTACTCACTCGTACAATTCTGCTCCTCGTCGCTGTTGTCGAGGCAGTCGTCGTCGCCGTCGCACACCCAGCTCTTGGGGATGCAGCGCTGGTTGTTGCAGGTGAAGTCCCAGGAGTTGGGGCAGGCCTGGAGCGGCGGCTCGGCGCTGGGGTCGGCCACGCAGCTGGTGCTGTCGGGCGCCAGCTTCTCGCCGTAGGGGCAGCCGCACTTCACCGTCAGGAGCCCCGTGTTGTTCCTGGGGATCGCGAAGCAGAGCTTCTGGCAGTTGCCGTTGTTCCGCGCGCACGGCTGCATGGGGTCGATCTTCTGCACGTACTCGCTGTACACCTTGACGCCGTAGAGGCGGTTCGTTTGCGGCTCGCGGACCATGATCTCTTCCTGCTCGCCCGTCAGCTTGTGCAGCCGCACGATTGCGTCCAGCCGCCAGTCGGTTATGTACATGAAGTCCTTGTGGATAACGATCGAGAACGGGTGCCTGATCAGTCGCGAATTGATTGTGTTCACGTCGCTGCCGTCCAGCTTGGAGTGCTGCACGTGGTCCAGCAGGGCGTCGCACCAGTACAGCCTGTCGGCGTCGAAGTCGATCGACAGGCCGTTGGGCCAGCCCAGGGTGACGTTCTCGAAGACCAGTAGACCGGTGCCGTCGGTGTTCGCGCGGCTGATGTTGGCCGGGCGGTCCCACTCCGAGAAGAAGATGAATCCCTTGTTCGGATGGACGACGATGGCGCGTGGCCGTTTCAGATCTTTCAATAGCGTCCTTTTATAGCTCACGTTTCTGGTCGATAGTACATTAAGAGTACCTTTTCGAGAATCAATGTAATATAGATTCTTTGAAGCCCAGTCCACGGCCAGGCCCTCCACGCCCTCATTTTGGGACGCTAAAACTATCTCTTTGGTCGTACCGTTCCTGTGAACCCTGTAGATGACGTCCTGCAAAACATCCGAATAGTAAATATGTTCGTCGCGCGCGTCAAAGTCCAAGCCGACGAAACGGGCGCGTCTCGAGACCACAGGCAGGATGGCTTCGCTGAAGCCTTCAATTACGGGATCGAGGACTTTGCCCTTGATGAACCTCTGCTGGGAGTACATGAGGAACTGGCTGACGAGGTCGCAGTTCCTCAGATCCGTTTCGAGCCTGTAGCCAATGTTGCACGCGCAGCGATACCCCAAGCCGCCGTTGGGCAACGCGGTCACGATGCACATCTGGGAGCAGCCGCCGTTGTTGTTGCCGCAAGGATTGTTCACGGAGGTCTGCTTCAACGAATGCACCACAGTCACCGCTTTGGGGCTGATGATGTCCTTCATTTTATATATCGCCTGTATGCTGCTGGCTCCTTCGTATTTGCTCACCGAACTGATCCCTTGCTTGGTGCTGTCCGACCAGTAGACTCGGTCTTCGAAAAGCGCTAATCTGGAAGGGCTGGGCACCTGCTGACCTCTGAGGACGAGGAATCTGTGGTTTCCGTCGTAGTCCACCGTTTCGATGTAGTCTAGGAGAGAGTCACACCAAAATATCCTTCTTGCGATCGTGTCCACCGCTATGCCCGACGCCTTGTATGTGGCCTCTGACACTATTGACTTTGCGTGCGTGCCGTCCATGTTAGCGCGAATAATCTAAATAGCAAAGAATATAATTGTCACCACTGTATCGTTGTATAATTATGTTAGGTATTAGTGAATCGAATGAAGCTAAATACGTCTTAATTTTAACTGATAATAAGCAGATCTCGAGAGAGGAAGTGATAATAAAACCTTTTTATTACTATAGTAGACCCTGCAGTCTGTCGTCCTTCTGTTTTTGGTAGATATATCAAGAATTATTATGATGTAATACGGATTTAAAAAAAAATACTTGTCACGTTTTTAAGTGACAAACATAAAAATTTATTGAAGTAGAAAACATAGAGTATATATAGAAAAGTGAATTGGCTTTTCATTTTAACTTTTCTTAGATGATAGGTACAGAGGTACAAAAAATTAATATTTGAGAATCGATAATATTCAGAATTCTGGTCTCTTTGTTTGTTGTTTGTAGCCAATCACCAAATATAACACACATTTGGTTATATGTTATATCGGGCATGCCAGTGCTGGTTACCTGGCTGCTGTCGGCGATGAACATGAGTCCGAGGGTGGGGTCGAGCGCCAGGTCGCTGGGGCTGGACAGGTTGGAGGCGAGCGCCACGGCGTGCCAGCGGCCGTCCAGCTCGAACACGTCCACCTTCTGGCCGAGGGCGTCGGCCACGTACAGCTTGTCGCCCACCCAGTCCACGGCCAGGGCTACGGGCGCCCACGACCCGGCCAGGGAGATGTCCGCGCCGTACGTCGTTATGCCGGCGGGCGCGTTCAGCGGCTGCGAGTGGATCTGGAACCAACAGAAACAATGGTACTTAATGTTATATTTACCAGTGGTAGAACTCTCTTTTGCAACGACTGCCTAAAGAGGTTTCACACCATTGTCAGCTTTTTACCAGTGTTTGCACATTACTATAACACTTTGTGATACTTTCCTATAATTTTCATAAAGTAGAGATATGTGTTGGGTACCAACAAGTTACTAACCCGACTTGTTCTTCTTAAATGTCAGTAAATAAAAAAAACAAGGAGAGTTATATAAATTCTTGTATAAATTCAATACATTTAAGAGCATTACGAATGCAATGAGTAATCCGAGAGATAAATTGAATTAAATCTGAATTGTTGTATATGATAATAGAAAATTTATAAATAATAAAAATAATTTTTACACCTAATGTTACAATGAATATATATTGTAAACATGTCAGTTGACAGTGATTGAACTCGTTAGATCTATTAAATTTACCTACCCCCCTGGATTTAGATAAGAGTAATGCGTATAATTACATTCTGTATCAATATATAATAAATAAATATACAGAATTGAATTGAATAGTCGCAAACGAGTTGGGTGAATGTCGGTGAAATGTAAGGCGGGCGTACCTTGCGCGTCTTGAGGTCGGACCAGTAGAGCATGTTGCGGCGGTAGTGGAAGTCGAGGCCGGCGGCGGCCGAGGCGTTGGCCAGCGGCGTGGGCGGCGTGGGCGACGGCGCCACCTCCAGCCGCAGCACGCCGCG
>DWHO01001174.1:0-16306 GCA_018247575.1 Eurytides lysithous rurik
GAAGTAATAAAACTGAAATAATAATCACATCGACCTCAATAAACGAATCAAAAACGGGTCTTAAAAATTTCAATAAATTGTAATTCATGTCAGATTTTATAAATATATAAATACTTGCAACAACGCACGTAATAAAATCGTTTGACACTTGCACACTGGCGACTTGATGCCAATTTCGCAAAATAATATTAAATACGAATAATTTACGGATTGAATCACTCTTTTCTCTCAATTTTTCCGTGTTTTTGAATATGTTCATGGTCACAGGATTCGTTCTGTGGCCGTAAACGCTGTGAATTTAAAGTAAAATTAAAACTTTATATTTAATATTGTACCATATTCACATAAACATAAGAATATGATACATTACGCAAGATTGAAAATATTTATGCAGAATATAAAGTATAACCTTTTTCTTCTACTGATAACTTAAGTTTGTCTTGTTAGCATCGTATCTATCAAAGATAATAATCGGAAAATATCTAAGATCGAAGAAGAAGAAACTTGGAAATTAAATACGTTTAAGTAACCTTAGCAGTCGGAGTTGTTTTTAATCTTAAAAGACATAACTTGTTGGATATGTAAGAAAATTGCCATGTGATATTTTTTAAATTAATTACTTTATCCCTAACATATGAGACGAAGCCGACAGAGGCCCGACATCGCACCGCGCACCTTGGTTCATTTTTATTGTACCACCAATGTACATACATTCCCTGATTACACGTAAATAACATTTACAAAAAAAAAAATTTCACATAGTGATTATGTTTATTGAAAATTCTATTGAAGTATGAATAAATGTAAATACACATTTCCTCGGAACCACGGCGCGTGACAATGCCCAACCATGCAACAATTGCACGCGAGTGTAGTTCGAGTCATGTTCTGTTATATATACGACGTTATTATTAAGATAGTAGTTATAATCGTATACGGAGGCTTGACCCCGTCAATTGCATGAGAACCGTCTCACAGGAAGTGCCTTATCGTGTTAAGCGGCGGCGGTCGGCCGGGCGGCTGCTCGCTCTAATGGCGGACGGCGCGCGTGGCCACCGTTGGACGCACCCCGGTTGTGATGCACCGCTGAGCGCGCTCTGCAATTGCACACGCAACTACATACTCGGTGTAAATAACCATTGATATAATGTCGTACACATTTGGAGGGATTCGATCGACGTAGTACATATTTCACGAACACCGAGCCCTCGGCTGACAATTCGCAGCCCCCTGGGTGCGAAAGGACTCGGCCAGGGTCAAGATTTGAGAGGCGGCGTAATACGCTACCATGTTTATTATTGTATTTCTATGAAAGTTATATACATGACGTTAGTTAGTGGCACGGGTGTGCAAATCATGCGACTTGGACCCGTTTGCTCGGAGACAAACGGATTCAATGGAAAGGCTTGTGAGACCCTCCAAGGTACGTGTTTTTTGTTAATTTACCTTTTGGAACACGTCAGTTGTTTTGTCTGATGAGAGTCCTTTCGTGTTTAAATATCAATTCCTCTTCCACGTTCCTGGAAATCGACGCTAATGTTAAGTTGACATTTATACGGTCACATGTCGTGGCCACAGTTATACGGACCATCGATGTTAGGCTACAATCAATTGTAATTAATAAAATGTTGATCAGTTGCAAAATGTTTTATTGCCCGAACACCGCTTTCACCACCTCATTGTTTACGTCAAGATTATGAAGGTTGTCTTTCTTGTATACATAATATATGATGGAAAAAAATAAATAAAGTAGCATCCAGTTGTTCAATATACAATTGCGAAGAAAAGGAGGCATTGGCGTGACCTTTGCCTTTAGTACCTTTTGGCAGTAGCTGCAGTTCGAATCATTTACAAGTTGCATCAACAAGTGTCTCTTTAACTTTACCACTGTTGTATGTACACAATCAAATTTAATTGGCCATTCAATAAATGAAACTACTTCATAATAATTTGAACTATTTTTAGAATTTTCTAGACGTAATAATAACATTAGTATGACGATCTCGCCAAACTTCGTCAAACCTTTACTACTTGGAATTGCAACTGGCTAATCATTCTAATGTCGTATAGGTCATCTACTGCCATTCGTCTTGCAGTTTTTTCCCAAGTCTTGGGTCATGGATTTCAACACTGTTGCTGTCCTTTTCCCTTTTAATGAGCCTAACGTATGTAAATGTGTGGAATTTTATTATATTTGTTTTTTCATTAAAAAACGTATATACATATATACTCGGATCCATGAAAGGTTTTTTCACTTTTTGGATAAGAAACCAAGGTGTTATAAGCTAAATCATTAACTGTGCGCCTGTCGCTGATAAATAAAATGTTAAAGAATATGTATTGTGAAAGAACCGGCCGATACCCATTTTTTTAAAAAAAACATATCACCGGGACTATAGCACCGTTTACTTCGCATAATATTCAATAGGGAGATGCTACATAAATTCTTCACATAAAGAGGCAAATCATCGATATAAAGAAAGAATAGAGATTACTTATATCCCCAGTGGCATATATTCCCTAGTGGCTTTTTAAAGATATATTGCTTGGTAATTTAATTAAAAGTACAAGATGCCAAATACCTTTGATCGGTAGTATACATGAAAATTCATCTATTTAAGCACAAGCTTACATCAACTTTTCAATAAAAACACTTGTTCATAAAATTCTCTATTTCTTCGAAAATTCAGTAGATACTATAGGTATATTGTTATAATATTATTTCATAAAATGTTCACAACTATGTATTTGAAAAGTAAATTTCTTACCGGTTCTTTTTGGTAAAAAATTGTAATATGGATTCGCTAAGAAATATTTTGACTGTTAATATTTTTTTTTAAATCTGGACATAAGAACAAGCTTGTAACACCTCGATTTCTTCTCCAAAAGGTGAAAAAATCCATCATATCCATCATAGGCATGGTGTACGCATATTTAATTAAATTCCACATAATATCTTAGATCTACCACATGGCTCTTTTAAAAATTAAAATAAAAAACATTATACGGAAGATTTTAATAATGAAGAATCCTTCCGAAGAGGAAGCGGATCCATCGCAAACCACGTCAGAGCTCGCGATAGATTTCGATGTGAGTGATAATTTTTAAAGCGGAACAGCTCGAAAAATTGGTGCCGAATGAATTAAGTGAAGCACACCAACAAACACGCAGTGCGTGCTGCGTAACATCACTCGACCGTCTATATGACGAGGCAATTTTGAATCGTCCTGAAAATCTTGTACGACAATAGGAAATGCTCCTCACAGTGGTTGACACCAGGAGAGCACCATATCCTGTCGTAAATAAAAGTTCACCCAGAAAAAGGTAATTGGCTATCGCTTCCACAATATTTTCAGAAATTAAATCGGTGAGTTTGAATGCCTATAAATTTTTCTTCAATTTCAAAACATCGATTGATTAAATTTATAATTTCATAATACTTTTTCTGCTTTATTTTTTCCACATTAAAATTTTATATGTAATAAACCTAATGTGGAGGGATAACCTCCTTTGATCAGTGCTTGCTGCATTCTTAATTTCTATGAAAACGATTATAATGTCAAAAAGTAAATCGCAATAAGCACAAACTTAATTTGACAAATAATTGAAATCAAATATTTTATAATTGTAATTTTATTAAATAAAAATGGTAGTAACATGTAGAGTCATAATTTTGTTATTATCAAGTAGCAAAGATAAAACTATAGAACTATACAGTAAATTACAATATTTAAACAGCAGATACAGTGGAATAATTATTACTAACTACACAGTCATAATTTATGATAAATTTTTAAAAATATATTTTCTCTTCTATTATTATCTAGTACTTAGCCCAAGTCACAAATTTCATCCTACGTATTTAATTATAACATTATTTTTTTATGCATGCTATTAAAAACCTATTATACAGACAGACCATTTTATGAATATTACTCTGCTACAGAAAAGGGCTATCCCCCTACGATACTTTCATTGTAGCCATAAATATATTCCTAAAGTAAAACTGCATTAATTATTTATTATAAATACATAATGTCGTAAGGTTTTTTCACTTTGAGATTTAACACGTATGAGACATAATACCTTCAGTAGCGGCCTTCTTTACGCATTATTTTCAATAGAATTTATAATAGAGGATTACCGAGGGGATTAAATTGTTAAATACAAAACATGATAGTTAATCACTTTAAAGAGCTCGATCGTAATTTACAGTTTGAGATATAACATACGTTACATCTAAGCGAACAAAACATTTATATAAACTTAATATTTATAATGTCCACTAATGGAAAGTCGACCTCGGGCGTCGTGATGACAAGAGTCAGAGGCACATCTCCCAGTTCGGGTCTTTTGAGCGTGAGTGTGGTGTCGATGTGGCCACGCTGCTGGGAGGGAGGCGGCGGCACTAGAGGTACATCCCGTTGACCAGGTAGTCAGCGTCGAGGGCGAGGCGCGGGTGTGCGCGGCGGCGGCGGCGTGCTGCGCGCAACCGGCACGCCAGCAGCGCGCCCAGCGACACCGTCATCAGGCTCCCTTACATTATAATCCGCTAAGTAAATGAACCACTCACGCTCTGCTATCACATTGACACTCTTGTTAGAAACATCGAGTTTGTCCGTTGTATTAATTGTAAATTCAATATACTCGACCGATCTAAGTTGGAAGTTAAGTTGTTATTACCAATTTTCAATGTTGATTTACTACGTGCTTGGCGATGAAGGAAGCATTGAAAGGGAATTTATAAAAAAATTACAAGTGATAAAAACTGTTTCCTCTGTGAGGTTTTCACAACCCAACTACCAGAGAATTTTCCCCTGCACGAGTTTTAATCTGTTTAGACCTGCACTGTGTTAGTAGTTTTAATAAATTGAAAGGTATGCAGGTATCTTCATGCCAAGTAATTACTTTGGCGACATTGGACTTTAAACCGAAACAGTAGTACTTACACAATATTGCTCGACATAAGTATGATACTGTACTGTAGGTACTGTAGTACAGTACAATCGTATCTTATGGTTGACATTGCTGCGAAAAGTGCAAAAAAAGAAAGCAACGATGCGACGGACGCGGTGTTACCGAGTACGAGCAGGAAGACTGCGGCCGGCGGGTGTTCGCTCAGGCCGTCTTGGTGGTGGTAGGCCCACGGGGCATAGGAATCGCGTGCGGTCATCGCGGTCGCGGCTGAAGCACTTGCTGCACCTGCAGCACCTGCAGCAGCGCCTACCGCTGAGGGGGCGCTGTCCTTTGGACAGTAAATATCGAGATGTGAAACTTTAGCGAACGATCGGTGTAACGTGTCGTAGGTGTAAGTATAAATGTATATGAGGACGTTGCAGAATTTCAAAAAGTACTCATGATCGATCATTTAAGCACCCATAGACTAAAGCATCATTTCAGAGCCATCGAAGTCATCCGCTGCAATGGCTTGTTTACAGGAAATTATGAGAAATTTCTGAAAATAGGTGTAATTTGCAGTTGTGAATGTTGAAAGCTCTTGTGCCAGCGCTATGAATATCTTGCATTAAAAGTGCTATTACTCAGTGCTAAAATATTAATTTATATGTTAACGACTATTGTTTTGTTTATTAACAATTTTTTCAGAATAGTCTTAAGTCCAATAATAAATTCTAACGTATTATTAATAAATAGATAGATTTATAAATAGTTTACTTTTATAAATTTGTTGCCGTGTACCAGTTATCCAATAGCTGTACCTGTACTGAAATACTTATGAATTCTAAAGTAATTTTTTGTGTAAGCTCGGAATTATCGAGACGTTTAATTTATGCCATACATAAAAAAAAGAACTTCAGTTTATTACGGTGATTGACAAGAGGACGCCACAGCCGACATCTTGTCGTTAAGTGTTTTTTCTTGACTCGTTTTAAACAAGGAAAAATTTTAGAAAAGCTGAAAATGGGTGACACAATAAATTACAGTACAGGTACTGAAGTACAGTAGTGGTACTGAAGAGATTATGTAGATGCAATTTTGTTTAAAAGAATATTGTGAAGTGCGCTTAAGACAAATTGAAATAATGAAGTGAGTATACGTTTGAATTTTTGGCAGAAAGCGAAAATATCCAAAATCAATAAAGTACTAATTTTACGATATACCAGTAAAACTGTGTCAAGTAAAGTTTAAAAATAAAGATAATCCATAATAAGACTTCTTTTCAAACATCAGATTTCTATTGTTTTAAATTTATGAGTTATGATGTTTTAAATATATAATTTGAAATCGTTTTTCGACCGTGGCCGGTCGCAAAATCGCTTTCTACCGTAAATGGTAGTTGTACAAGATACCGTTATTGTTCTTATGTAAAATGTAATAAAATGTTCGTCACACCGCAACGGGTAAAGGTCTCTCTATCGGTCGTCTCCTGGTAGCATCATCGACGAGATTGGGCTTCCTCTCCTCCCTGAGGTCTGGGCCAAAGGTAGCCGGGGGCACGGTGGCGGCCTTGGGAGGCTCCGGTGGCCGAAGCTCAAAGCCTTTCTTAGGTGCATCGCGCAGAGCCGCCTGCTGGCCCGTGTACAATGGCAGCTCTGGCATTGTTTTTGCCGGTATGTATACACCCATCTCCTGTCGAGGAGTGTTTGCGTGACAAGTTCTGGATTAAAGTAACGCCTACACCAACGAGAATATAATAGCAACAGCTTTTAACTATTTAGTTTTGTAATAAATTTATTATAACATGATTTCCCTTTATCAATTTTAGGCATTGTTTTAAAGTAAATTCAAAAATATCAGTATAAGATAAAATCTATAATACCCCATACAAAAAGTTATGGGGGAAATAAACACGATGATTAGTTGACGTTTTAATAGTCGACGGTGTGTATTACACTTTGCGCCGATATTCTGTGTGTTAACAGCGAGAGCTGCAGCGTTGGCTCTACCACCGTGATGGCTGGTATTCCAACACTGTGCGTTTTTTGCGAAATTTCATCATCACAAACCTATAAAGATCGGCAACGATGCGTCGGTAACTGGTTACCACCAGAACTGCCGCTTGCTCGTTTGCCTCTTGCTAATAAAAACACATTGCCGCGTCATCGCGCCGGTGAAAAACACCATTTAAACCAGTCTAGGAAACAGTGAAGCTGATTTAAGTGACGATAGGTCAGACATATTTTTTTTTGTATAACATAACACAACACGATGTAGACTTCGGAAAGTTTGTATGTTTTAAAAATGAGTGTTCATTAATAGGTTTGTATATCTATGCGGTGGCAGTACCAGCAGTGCGAATCGTACCGTCAAAGGTATTCCCGTAAAGGGTTACAAACCGGTTCCATCCGCGATGGCACCGGCCACGCACGACGCTCGTCGGCCCACGGCTCCAGCCGTGAGTAGCCCCATCCGCTTCCGCTACCGCCGCCCATGCCCCCGGCCCCAATGTTCCTTGCGCCGCCCATGTTATTCCCGCTTTCCATACTATCCACTTCTGTAATGGTCATTGCGTATTTGTTAAAAAAAATGGAACAGCAACTATCAACTAAATACCTAGGGTAACAATGATGTGACTGTGAAAAATTTTATTTAAATTTATTGGCCAAAAAAATTCATCTGAACTATGTGACTTTTTAATATGAAAAGAGATGTTGTCTCTGACTAACAACGCAAAAGAATAACTAAGTTGTACTTTCTCAGATGAAATGACCTACTTTGGTAACATGAGACGTTTGAAAGTAAAGTTAGAGAAAATATCTTGATTTAAAGCCAAATACATAACAACTAAAATAAATTTTAGCTGTTGTGTTTTCTTTTGTAATTTTCACTAGGGAGGCAACAAAAATGAATGACCGGTGCGGGAAGGCTCAGGCGGCCATTGGCGATGAGGCCACGCGGGAGCAAAGGGCGCGGCTTGCAGCAGCCCACCCTGGTGACTGAAGATGTGCGGCGTGCTGCCGCCGCCTACGCCGTTACCACCACTCGATCCACCCGCACTTGCCGCCAGACCTGTGGTGAAACATTTATTTTTAATTACAGTCGAAACTGAATATAAAGACATCGTTTATAACGACAGATCGGTTATAACAACCGAATGGCAAGGTCCCGGCCGAATCCCGTACACATACCATACATCAACATACCGCTAATAACGACATCGGATAGAGCGAAGTATCGCTTTTATCGATATTCATTGGCAATAACGACCAACTGTTTACTTATTCCAGAAAAACAAAACAATACGAACAAAATTCAACCATACTATTCTACGAAAGAATATTTTGACTTATTATTAACTATATACTTTCTCCCACCCCGTCCGAACCTCTATCGCGCTCTTTTCGCTTTGACATTACATGTTTTACGGCTATTTAGTGCGACAGTTAAAGAAGTGTTTAACATTGAAGAAAAGTCACATATTATATGGAGATTACAAAATGGCGAGTCAATTTTCAAGATTACTTTAAAAACTAAGTGTAGTTTATAAGCTGTACTGTAGGTACTGCAATTTTTTCATAATAAACTTTTTTATTTCTTTTTTCGACATTTTATTCGACAACAAGTTCATATGCATAACCTCATACCCTATAGGCCTATACCCATTCTACAAACATACATATTTATGACTATTAATATGACTACTTGTGTATATTGCTTATAACAACTAACGGACATAACGTCTGAAATATGCGGTCCCTTCAATATCGTTATAACCGGTTTCGACTGTGTCTACCTATACTATAAAGAAAATTATAAAAGTGAAACGGATTCTGTCCTTATATTAGTTACTTAAAAGACTTGAGAACAGCCAAACAGTCGGTATCAATTAAACTTATATTTGACTTAAAAACTGAAATGGTTCACTATTCAGACACATCTACCGAAAACTAATCCACCGTTGTTGGTCTTAAAGTTGATACACAGGGTTTACTTACAAGACACAGTAATTCGTCTTCGCCTCAGGACACGGACGCGGGGGTCGTCGGGGTCCGACTACCATCTACATTAGGACTACGATCCACCTATCAAACCTCAGCGGCCCTAAGTCGATACTCTGTTAATTGCATATAGATCTATTCAACTGGTTGAATTCGACATCCCGATAAAGCACTACAGAGTCCCATTGACTAAAAGTACAAATAACAGTGAACCGAAAAACCGCCGGCTAAAAACAAACAAAAAACATTTGCCGATTCAGTTTGTACATAAACTCGCTTAAATTCAGTTTCAAATGATCACATTTTATATCATGTTTTTTTTTGACAGACAAAAAAGACCTTTCACTTTTTTTTTTTGTTACTATTCCTATATACCTGAACGTATTTTGCTATTGCCATTTCACATGACTATATGAGGATTTTGAATACATCTATAATGTAAGGAAGACTTCTCACAAGTACTTATTCTATAGAAAACACAAAAAAAAATCATTGCTCGGCTGACTTTTGGCGCCGCTAGTCGTCTCATCGTATATCGAAAAAATCAAACACAAAGTTCGTAACTAAATAGTTCACTATCAAAAGTTGACCAGTTTCCTAATAAGAACCGCAAACGGCAGACACGTATTTTCACTCCAGACAATAAAGTACTGCGTCCTGCAATTGCGTTCGAAAAAGTCCGAGCTTCAAATCTCGTTCCGATTTCAAAAGAGAACTCACGACAGAGTCGGCCTTAAGTTTCGAAATGCACCAATCGTGAGAGGATGATAACCCATTTCAAACGGCGCGCTGGAAAAAAATAAGTCAACGATAAACCGAGTTGACCCACAGGGAGTGATCAGTCGGCGACAGGACAGTGGCGCGGGAACACGTCGGGTTCGAGCGCGTACTCGTATTATGAAAGTAGCGCGATAAGAAGAAAGAATGGATCATCAAAACTTGGAGAAAACCACATCGACGACCCTGATGCTGCCCAAAGAAGGCGGCGAGAAAGTGACGCCGGCCAACGGCGTGAGGAAGACTCTGATCAGAGAAGACACGGTCCTCGCCAACTTCCCGGGCTGTTCAGTTCAATTCAGCTGTTCTGGTGTTAAAAAACAGTGGTCCGTGTTATGTTGGGGCCAAAAGTCGGAGAAACAATACTACTCAAGTATGTATTTTATCACAATGAAACTAATTTAGCCATTTAATCGCGGAAATTTTGTCGCATATTTGATTCTAAATTGTACGTTTCAACTTTATAGAGTCCATGGTCACAGGACAGACCATCCACAAATTATATTATCTTTTGAATTTATTTCCGTAAATTAGTTTAATATTAACAAAATGTTGTATTGTTAATGTTATATAATTATGAAATATTTCCCACATTCTGGCCACAAATTATTTCAATCGGCTGTATTTAAAAGTTTTACAAGGATGTGAGTGTAGTGCGATTTTTCTTTTATTTTTAAAACGGACTATGTTCAAAGAAACTATGTTATTAGTCTTTGTAAATAATTATTAATTTTGTCAGTATTTATAAATATACAATTTTAAGCTTAACGTTTCCTAAGTTAATTGTATCTATTAATAAAAAAACGACGCAAATTACATAAATTACCCGTATTCTGTACTTTAATAAAAAAAAATATATCTTTCAATTAGTTTACGATATTGTTTTACAAATCGTGTACCTCAAATATACAATATATTTATTATAACAATATATTTTACAAATACTAAATAAAAAAGAATTAAATCAAAACCTATGCCCTAACTACTGAAGGAAATGGACTCAATATTAAGAGAGTGATTTTAAAAAATATTTTTGTTTTTAATTTTTTTAATTGACGGTTAATCTTTGTATCAATCGACTGAACATACTAAATGATTATTAATTTTCGAACTGAAAGGTTACCTAAATGTCACACTACACCACATTTTCAATGACTGGTTGACGCAATTGCTAAGCTGTTGGCTTCGGCGTAACGGATTGTGAGTTTGATTTCCACCCGGGCTGAGTATTTGTACAGTCGAGTAATTGAAGATATAACTATCCCAGATCTGATCCGTGTAAGATATATAAGTGGAAACACCCTTAGAACGCAAAATTGTGCCATCGTGATACTGGAGTAGCTTTTATTTAAAATATATATATATATAAATATTGAACTTGAAATTGGTTGGTAAGGTTAGTTAGATGTCAAATATTAAAATATCTATGAGCCATGCGAAACAAAACGACGTCCTTAATACATAAAGTAGTCGCGGCATGTTTATGTTCAACATAGAAACACAAAATTATTTACTTTTTTCGAAAAATCTGCACAAAGACAAACAGTTTTCGATATCAAACTATTACAATACTTAAGACTAACCGCTTTCGATACTTAATTATCACTACAGGTACTTGCGTCACTTCGTCGTTTCAAAGTATTTCCAAGAGAAATTCTATGGAATCTTGTTTTAAATAGTTTCCTAGAATCTATAGCCGTCAAACTGCAAGTATACTAAGTGTTCACTGCTAAAAAGATGCGGTAGATTATATTCTTTTGTGCAGTATGTTAAAACCCAGACGGAACGTCGTCATCACATTCTGTAGACATAAGTTTCGATAAGCTAAAACAAGAGCTTGTTTGTTCAGCATTGTGTACAATATAATCAAAACAACTTAAAAACTGGAACCTTTGCCAACAGTATCGGCAGTTTCAATGTGAAAGTCAAAATTTTGGTTCGCAGCAACAGTTCAAAATTAAACTAAATCTATAATATAATATAAAAGTCTAGGAAAGATCAAAAACCAGAATACATTTTGCCAAAAAATCTTATTTTCTCAACTTAGTACTGATGAATTGTTTAATTGTGAATATTATGTGATTTGATATAAAGTGTAGTTTTCTCCGGTATTATATGCATATGCTGTAACAGTGTCTTGGGCATTCTTTCATTCATTTCCAAAAATCATAAATATTTCGAAAAATCATGCCGATTCATCGCTGCATGAAAAAAAAATATACTTTCATATAAAATATCCATTTTACTTGTCTGATTAATGATAAAAAAATATTATTCAATATTTTCAGTCATGTTCTATAATTTAACATTTGACAAGCAATATATTGAATTCTAATTTCTGTACACTTTGAAATAGTGGAGTACTCTCTATAAAAAAAAAGTCTTCCGAATTCTAGCCAATGGACCGCGAAACTACATATATTTATACAAATATAACATTTAAAGGAATATTATAAATTTTAATATAACATTATCACATATAAAAGAAACACCTTACAAAAGTTTCAAAACAAAAATCATATTGTGTGCATGAAATCTAACATCGTTTCTCAGATTTTAATTTCTTAGTATCATAATAAATTGCCTCGTGTTTGATAAATCTAACGAGTTTCTTACGCGGCGTGTATTGTCCACGCCACCAGTAATTAAGACGTCTTTGTTATAGATCAAGGATGGTCTTTCTTAGTTCTATTTATGTCTGTGCCAGTATCATGTGAATTGATTACGCGCGAAACTGTATGATTTAATAATATTATTATGGAAACAGAGTTCGTAACCGTGTTCTACTGCATTTTGGCCCACAAACTAAATTACATCATCAGATATTAGTTAACACTAAGCACATTTTTACGGTGGTAGAGCCACGCAGTTATTCCCGCTGCTGAAAGGGCTGGCTCGAACCGGATTAGTACCACGGCCTCACAGAAAATCGGCCCAAAGTGGAAGTGTTTTTGCTTCCGCGTTTCGTCCGGTGAGTGAGGTGGCTAGTGGCCCATCCCCCTCCCTGCCCTTCCTCCCTTTTCCTCAATACCCTCTCCCTTGGCCCCTCCCTCTCACTTCTTCCTTCCCCTTCCAAAAATTCCCGCCCTTAAAGGCTGGCAACGCATTTGTAAGTTCTATAATGGTGAATATCTTTCTATATAGTCCATGGACGGCGGAATTACTTACCATCAGGTGAGCCGCTTGCTCATTTGTCAGCCTTATCCATAAAAAAATGATACTTAAGCTGTGAGATTTATTTTTGTAATTTTCACCGACTGGCCGTCGTCTATGAGTAATAGTATATAATAGCCTATGGATGATTTGTACCGTATTAATAATATTAAACTTTTTTCGTAGTACATTCAACAGGTCTAAACGAATGTCTTAGCACCGTATTATCTGACATATACAAATAATTCGACTAAATACATTTTTTTAATCTGTTGGTAACTGTATTAAGGAAATATTTATTTAAACGCTAAACATTTCGACCTTCAAATGATTTCGGTTCATTGAACTCTCACTCTTCACTAATTAGCACGATATTCCTGGGAAGGGCATCGCATTATTGTCTCAAAAACTAAACAGGGATCTGATCTAGGTGAATGAAATTGATTAAAATTTCCCGATGATAAATAAATCAACAGATAATTTTATGAACAACTAGTGATCGCCCACCTATCGAGAGACAAACGAGCTAACGGCTGAAGGCCTTGCAAATACGAGATTAAGGTGGGAACATTTGTGAAGGAGAGGGAGCAGGAGGAAGGGGGACCCACCCCCTTCCACCGGCCCCTCACTCACCGGACAAAAAAACGGAAGCACAAACAATTCTACTTCACGCCAATTTTTTGTGAGATCGAGCTGCTACATAACGCTTCCCTTAAACTGTCGTATCAATTTTAGCTGTCTATGTTCTTCTTCACATCAAATTTAAAATTTAACTTTTCCGAATCGCTCACTCCTACTCTCGCACAATACAACCTTTAAATTTAACCAATGGCAGAATTGGTTGTCGCCACTGGCCTCAGCAGCTTTTCAATCAATACGACACAGAAACCTTCAAGAAGAGAACATATTTCCAACTTTAAAACTAGCAACTCATTTGCAGGGCTCTTGATATTGCAAATGTTCATTGGCGGCGGCGTTTGCGCACTTTTGCCGACGAAACGACCAAGCGAAAGAAACGACCAAGCGGTTCTTCGAAAGAGCCGCCAACCATTCTAATCCTCTGATGGTCAAGGCATGCGCCTACCAGCCGAATCCCGATTCCCGCGGGTGCGGTGCCCGATGAAGCTTTATAGAGCCGCATAGGCTGAAAGCAAAAACTTCAATAAGAAAAGAATAGAATATCGAAACAACGACGACGTTTTTTTTTTATTACGAAAAAAAGTCACGCGACGGCAGTATTTTAAATCTCACGAATTAAGGCCTTTTGAAGGTTTCACGTATAGAAGACGTGATGTATTAAAAAAAAATATTATTTATTTTAATGAATAACATTAAGGTGTAGTTGTGTTACGAGTAAAATTTTTTTTTTCTAATTTACGAGTATTTGTGTTATTTTTAATGTAATAAGCTATTTATTGCACCTAGTATTTTTCTCCACGCCCCAGGTCGACCTTTTTTTATGGTTTTGCAATATAGCATGAATAAACAACAAGGCTTCCGACTACTTTTTCATCCTCATATATTTTAGAACAGGAACCGCCTATGACACTCACCTACCTTCAAACCGGGACATATACGTTATTCGACTATAATACTTCGCGGTAGAACGACTGGTAATGCAGTAATCCCACGTGCGGTCTCTACAACCTTACATATAATAATACTAATTAATAATCAATCTTCTGTGATATGTGAATTATCCAATCCTAATATTTATTTATTTGTAACATTTGTAAACTTAGGTGTAATAAAGGTGTAAAATTACTATTTTCAATATAATCGTGTTAATGGACTTGTCTAAAATCACTCTATAAGTGCTCTGGAGAATTTTGCGTGAGCAGAGTCTAGGGTGGTATCATCACATTGCCAAAGCTAAGCAGGTTCTTTGTTGTAATCTTACAATCAACCGTATGATTCACTCGTCTCATTATTATCTCCTAAAAACACTTAGACTTATAGTAATAGCTCTTTACCTGTGTCCTGTTATTTAAGTTACGTTATATTTTCCGGGCTGTAAGCATTGTTTGTTCGATTAATTTCTTGATTTTTATTAAATAATCTTTCAAGGATATAAAGACCCTGTCTAATCTTTAACGTCTTCGTTGGCATAAATTAAGTTTTTGCAATTTCCTTTGTTATTTATTTTTTGCAAAAAGGAGCCTTCGCGTTTCGAATATCATAATGAGTTGCTTAATTTAAGTTGCAAAAAATAAGGACAAACGAATTAAGATAAACACTCATATTTATAATAATTATAAAATTATTAACCTTGCTGAAATCATTCAACTGCCTAAAAGCGCAGAAATTTTGATTTTGTTGTAAGCAATTGTCATTATGCGATTTTCATAAAACTAACATAAGTTCCACGTCATCAAATTGTATTACTTGTGCGTCATTGCGTATTTAACATCTGAAACTTGACATTTTCTTAGCATATTTTAAATAGAACACCTGGTAAGACGTATCACCTGTAAAGTGCATCACTACTTCTACATGTTATTAAATTATCAGCACAGTTAGAGTAATCCGTTAAAGTTGGAAATTTACTATCCTTTATTCAAATCATCTATGTTATCTGCAATGACCTAGATAATCCGCATATTAAGTTTAACAATTGTTTGCTTTAAAATTGATAGATTAGGTTAGTTCAGTTGACATATGTGAAACATGTAACACACACACACACACAATAAAATAGGTCAACAAAATCGACTTATACAACCTTTCTGTATGGGTTATTTGTGTTACCTTTGTATTGTTTTCATTGTCCATATTCCAATTCATTTCCAAAAGTGGCTGCATTTACGCCTAGCCGTTTGAATTTTACCCATAATTTCCTTTGCTGTTTTCCTTAAATGTACATAAAAATCCTTCTCAATCTTATAAAATGTATACTATTTTTTGTGATTCCTCAAACCATTTTAACAACGGTTCAAACTTTCAACTCAATTTACAGTACAACTTGGATTCTTTTACAAGTGTCCAAAGAGACATACCATATTACGTGCATGTTACCAACCCCAAAACAAAATTAATAAATTTATATTAATAATGGCCTTCCTGACCAATATCGGCCACAGAGACCAATCTTCACAGAGTTGTCTGATCTCTTATCAGCAAACTACACGAGACATATAATTTACTACATCACCTTAAAAAAATGAATATTGAGTTGATATCTATATACATTTTATCCCTCTCAGGGTTACTATTGTTGATACCCGAAACTCATATGTCCATGCAGCATTGTTCACTCAAAGAATAGTAATTTAGACGATATAAATTTAAAGTGTAAAAAATAAAGTAAGAAGTTCAATTATCAGGAATTAGTTATTATGAACAGAAATATTATATATATATATATATATATATATATTCTTGGACAGACAATCCAAGTTTATTAAAAAAACAAAATTAAGTACACAAAATAGATGATATTTATAAATCTTTTAATCTAACTATTAATTATTGATTCACAA